>PVKM010012792.1:0-31169 GCA_004027735.1 Carollia perspicillata | reverse complement strand
TTGTTTCTTCATTCTTTTCTGTTTGGTTGTTTCTTTCTTCCTTCTGGTCCACTCTGTTGATTTGAGTCCCAGTTTTCTTCCCACCACTATTGGTTCCCTGTGCATTTTCCTTCATTTTACTTGATGTAGCCTTCATTTTTTCATCTAATTTGTGACCAAAATCAACCAGTTCTGTAAGCATCCTGATCACTAGTGTTTTGAACTGTGTATCTGATAGGTTGGCTCTCTCTTAGTCACTTAGTTGTATTGTTCTGGAGCTTTGATCTGTTCTTTCATTTTGTCCATTTTTTTTTTGTCTTGACATGTCTGTTACGTAGTGAGAGGCAGAGCCTTAGGTGTTTACCTGGGTGAAGCCACCTAGTTCCTGGGTTGTGACGTAGTATGTGGGCGAGGGGTCCGAGAGTGAACAATGGCGCTTGCTCTGCTCTCTGCTGGATTTCAGTCACTTCCACCACTTCCCCCAAGCAAACAGGGTCCTTCTGGTGCTGGTTCCCGGGTGGGTGGGCTTGTGTTCCTTCCAAGACCCTGTGGGTCTCTCCAACAAACTCTCCTGTGAGGCTGGGAGTCTCTCCCGGAACCTCAACCCCCACAGGTGATTTCATCGGTGTTTTGAGGCTTCATTTCCCAGCACTGGAGCCCTGGAGCCCTGGGTTGCGAGGTCTGTCTCGCTCCCCAGTGTTGCCCAGTTTATCAGGGCGAGAATGTGGGACCGCCAGATCCACCAGCCGCCTTGTGCACCGTGCCCTTCCACAGTCCACTGTCTTGCTGGGTCCACCCCACTTTCGCCTTGCCTGCCGGGGGTCCACCAGCCACCACTTTGCTGCAAGTCTTCTCCACCCAGCCACCCAACTCTGCCCCTCCTAACCATCTCAATGAATATTTCTTCTTTAACTCCTTGGTTGTTGG
Organism: Carollia perspicillata; assembly: GCA_004027735.1. Taxonomy (NCBI): domain Eukaryota; kingdom Metazoa; phylum Chordata; class Mammalia; order Chiroptera; family Phyllostomidae; genus Carollia; species Carollia perspicillata. The sequence continues at coordinate 30,263 of PVKM010012792.1, read as the reverse complement.
ACTTCTATACAGTTCAGTTTCCTGTCAGTACTGGTTGTTTTTTTGTTTCTAAATTTTTGTTGTCGTTATTTTGGTTGTGCAAGGAGGCACAGTGTGTGTACCTACGCCTCCATCTTGACCGGAAGTCCAGATGTGTATTTGACTTTTTATATGCCTACCAAATTTGACTTTTTTAATGCTTATTTCTGCATTTGAAGTAACATAACAAGGGAAATGAATAGAAAGAATAATTTGCACCATAGAAGAAACCAAGAGCTATTGTGGTATCTAACTTGACTTAAGCAGTGCTCCAAAGACATTCATCTTAGATCCCAGCATGTTGAATGCTAGACTTTTAAGGCACACAGATCGCTTCAAGCCTTACCACATAGGTTGTAACAATTTGGGATGCCCTCTTACACATGAGAGTATTTTTCAAGAAACCTCAGAAAAATAAGACTAATTGAGGTTCCCCTTCTTTCCCTGATTTTGGCAAGAATCACTGTCTCTGAATATTTACTTGTTCATTTTTCAGGCCAGCAGTTTTATTAACTTAATTTTTTATTGAACTTCATTTTCTCATCCAAGAGAGTAGAACAGGTATTTCCTGTACTTTTCATTTTCAAATAGTTTTGGTGTTTGTAAACATTGCAGTAAACTAGAAATATTGATACCTCATTAAAGGAAACTATGCTCTCATCAGTGGTGGCTGGTGTAGAGTCTAGTTTAGGCTATAATTTCTGAAAGTGGCAAATAATATTAATATCTTTTACTTCCTGAATTTGTAATAATACTGGTTTAAGGGTTTATAGTTTTCTATACTTGTATGAGGTGTAGGTCAAGGAATGCTAATGCCAAATAATGTGAAATAAAAGTAGTATTTACATACTAATGTCTTTACAGAATTCAGTGATGTCACAAAGTAATAAGGCAGTACCCTAATCATTAATACCCCTGGTTAATATTGTAGAAGAAGAAAATCACATTGCAGAATACGTCAGACGGAATAAAACACGCCTTCCAGACAGACAACAGTAAGGTGTGCCAGTACCTGCTGCACCTCTGCTCTTCCCAGCACAAGTTTCAGCTGCAGATGAGAGCAAGACAGAGCAACCAAGATGCCCAAGATCTTGGTAAGGAGAAGCAAACTATGACAGATGACTCCAGGATATGTGCATGATCATTGCCACAAATTTTTTAAAAATTTCCATGTTTAGGATGAAAATTACAAGATATATAGGTGTTAAATGACAAAGTCAAGTTCATAAAGGTGTTACCAGCGAAGCCGAGATTTCAACTTCATGTTCATTTTGATAACATAAGCCCAGATCACTCAGGGAATACCTGTTGAAATGTCTGTTTTGTGCTTATTACTAGGCTAGCTGATGTAAATATTGTAAAAGTTTGGATCACATTCCGTACTATATAAACTTAAACACTATTTGGGAAGGTAAGATGAATATGCATGAAACAATAAACGATACACCATAAAAGGTCAAGGTTTGAATAACAGATTAAATTGTACAGACTCTATGATCACCACAAGAGGAGAGGGAGATCAGAAACGAGGGTGCTTGACTGGTGGCACTTGAAGTGGAACTATAAGGGGGCTGGAGGAGTGTGCACCCAGCAGGGTGAAGTTACATACCGTAACAGTTTGCGGGGTGGCACATTTCCCGTCTGTTAGCTTTGCCTGGGCGTGCCCCTGTTCTGAGACTGAGATGAATAACCTCAGCACCCAGTCAAAATGGTCAGGAGAGTGGTTTCAGTTTCTTTTGAAAAGGAACCAGCAGAAGAAACTAATTCAGCTCTGAAAGAGTATCTCAGTTAGAATCAAGATTTTAAAGGTCACTTTGCAAGATCACATGTGGAAATTGAAGTCGCACAAAGTCTATTTCTGCATGGTATATTGTTATAGATTTCAAGCTAAACACTCTGAAGACTTTGTTTACAACTTTTAAGGGAATAGCACTCCTAACCTTGTGCAGCAGAGCTCAGTGAATTCTTTATCTGAACTTTCTCAACATCCTGAAATCTTACAAAAAATATATTTCCCATGAGATCAGAATGAGGAGATGGCAACCTGTGAATAGATGGTTCCCAGCCTTTCCAAATCAAGAAGGTAGGGGCCGTATGCTTATTAAAAATGAAGATTCCAGAAACCTACCTGAAGCATGGTGAATCCCAAGCTTTGGGCATTGGGTCCCGGGAACCTGTATTTTAACATGCTTCCCTCAGTAATGATGTTTATGCATGCTAAAATATGATAACTACTACTATAATCTCATTATTCCTTTTCTTTCCCTGCTTTGCTCTGCTTTAAAATTTGTATGCTCTTATATATTCTCAAAGTATACCAAAATACCAAACTTAACTAGGGCTACCAGTATATCTTTGTGGACTCATATTCTGGTCAGTACAAACCAGAAGTGAATAATTGAAGGCTACATCATTATAGATGTGGTATGGTGTGCTATATAAAAAGAGAGAAGACAAGCTATGAAGCCAGCCCTTCGTGCTTAATATTTCTTATACTAAAGAACAATATAGCATAGATCTTAACAAAACCAGTAGCCAGAGTTCAAACCTCACTCTATTACTTAAAGTTTTGAATCTTGGCAGGCAGAGAGTTTAAGTATAAACTCTCTGTGTTAGTTCCCCATCTGTAAAATCATTATCATAATGACAATACCTGCATCAGAAGATTGTTCTGAAGATGAACACACTGTAAAGCACTTGAAAAGCACCTGGCATATCATAAATATTGAATACATTTCATTGTTGTCATGACCACCATCAACTTTACCACTACTATTACTAATAGTAGTAGTAGTAGTAGTAGTAGTAGTAGTATGACTCTAGGAAAATAACTGACTTTTTTGGAGTCTCAGTTTCTTCATCCATGAAGGGGGAATGCTTTCTATATCTCACAGGTTTGCCCCTAGGAACACAACAGCTATGGATCCTAGAATTTGTACATGAAAGCACGTTAGGAGGATATTATCTACATTTCCCTCAGATCTTGTTTAGCCTTCAAAAGAATTATTTTCTCTTTAGAATTGGCTTAGAAGTAACTGCCTGCCCACAAAACTATTTGTACTAGATAACTGAAAATAACCGATGTCATCTGTAGGATGTTGAAGGCCCAACAAATGTGTGTTACTTCTTTAGCGTGATAGAAGTTTGGTGCTAGAAAGAACTTTGGAGGCCAGTAAGTCCAAAATGTTACTGATGAGGAATCAGGTTTGGAGGAAATGTGTTTCCCCTAACCTTAGAGTTAGAGGCTGAACAAGGAGGAAACCTTGATCTCTTAAATCCTAATCCAATACTCTTCCTAAATTGATGAGCTTCCAAAGAACTAATTTGCATGGAATTAAATTGAGATTAATAATCATTTTATTGAGTACTTACTACTTACAGGACATTATGCTCACTGCTGTGGGATAACAAAAGTAACTGGAGCTCCTCTCAAGATCATACAGTTAAGCTGACATGAAAAGGAATCCCACAACAGTGCAAGGGCCTGGGCAGCAGTCAGACCAAGATGAGGAAGTGTGGTGCCGCTTGAGTGCGGAACTAGTAAGCCTTTGAGTTCAAATTTGAAACATCAGTATTAGGATGTAGGCTCATTCTAATGTTTTATCCCGTCCTGTCTATGTTGGTTTTTTCCTGTTGAAAGCAGTAGGATAGACCAGGTAACTGGATGGGTTTTGACTCCGTTCCATAATTATCTGCAGTATTTTAAATCCTACCCAGAAGTAGGCTATGAGCAGATTTGAGTAGCATAACCCTTGATGTTTACAAAAGAGATATATCCTAAATTGAACTGTCCCTATTCCTGCCAAAGTTTGGTCTACATTTTCCTTAAAGGTGAAGAACCTATTGGTTGTAAAGGTATTTGCTGGTAACTGAATCTTTGTAAGACTCCAGTTTGGCATCTTTAGTCTGTTCTCAAAGTAAAAGAAAATAGAGATACTATCTGCTCTAATAAAAGCTCTGTGTTTTAAGCTAAAGATCCTTCTGGGAATCTTTAAACCAAAGCTTTTTGTTGTTGTTTTGTTTTTTATCATGTTTTAATTTGGTGACCATTTCTACTTCATGTAGAAGCACATCGACTTTCTCTGATGACAGTGAGACATGTTTATTTAAACTCCATCCTAATGGATGAATATCACTTATATACCTCTAATGTTTTCTTATCTCTCTACACCTGAGATGAAGTATTGCTTATTAATCTTCCTAGGAAATGGAGATAATGAAACAATCTAAAAATCTAAGTCAGCAACAGTTGACATTTTCTTTTTAAAGGGAGGTTTCACAGCTGTTTTACATAATAGTCAAGCTGTATTCCTTAAAGTGCAACACAGTGTTGGTACTTTACAAGGGGTGGGGCATGGCCAGTGGGGTGCCTTGTGATGTGAATTACTAATGCATGAACAACTAAATCATTTAAAATTCTATGCTCCCAGTCCTTTATTTACATGAAAGGATTTTGATGCCAAAATTCTGTGATGCATTGCTTTTGTTAATAGCCTCAAATGTTCAAATACCTCCTTAACATATTGGTTCTACAAAATACAGGGTCTGGCAGAAGTAACACCTGCTTGAGTATGGTTCATATGGTAATAATATGGGTGTAATCATTACAGTTTTAATTTGAAGATTTCACCTAAAATGTCATATAATATGCTTGAGTGTGATATTGTTATGTTACAGAATTACACGCTTATGATTTTGTAATAAAAGATTTTGTAATAAAAAATGGGGTGTTATTTGTGCTGGACTCTGTAGAATAGCCAAGCACTTGATAGACAGTATCTCTAAATTTGGCCTCTAAAAGACTTTGGATGTGTATTTAGGAGTGAAAGGAATTTAAACATGAAGAGGACTCCAGCTCCTTGGTCATGTTAGTTAACAGAAACCAAGAGCGAGAAGACAATATTTGATCCTCTCGTGGCTCCTGTGCCTCAGTTAATCACGAAAAGTCAACAAGGTTGCATGGTGGGATTGGCACACTAATGAAATAATGAAAGAAATATTTTACCATGAGTGAGTGCCTTTTTTGGTGACAGTTTTGAGATAATATTCACATACCATATAATTTATTCACCTAAGGTGTACAGTTCAGTGGTTTTTAGTGTATTCACAGATTTGTGTAACCATCACCACAGTCTGCCGTAAGCTTTCAAACATGTGATTGTGAAGGACTTTATCTGTGGGCAGAACTCCTCCTCACAGCCTCTCCTTTAGGCGTCATCTCACCATGCTGGCCCGTCGAGGGTTCATCTCCCCCTCTCCTATCCTTAATTTGTGGTGATTTAGCAGACATACTACTGGGTTGGAAAATTTCTCTGTCAGATGTCATTCTCATTTCTAACTGAAACCCATAATTGGGAATTTGGGGTCAGCAAGCCTGAGGCCCAAACATTATTGGATCCAAGGGAATCATTAGAGGAAGTAGGAAATGCTGACCAGGCCCTGGATGTAAGAAAGCTGCAAGGATGGAGAGATGGTATGAAAAGCAAGACCTTCCAGTCTCCTTTTTATGCTGACAATCAAAATGACTAAAAACTGCATGCTGTATGTTATTTATTAAAATAACTCTTCTCATAAAGGTTCTGCAGTGTTTCCATCATGTAAAGCAATCCTGTTTCCTTGTAGAGAGAGCTTCGTTTAGGAGCCTGAATCTCCAAGCGGAGTCCGTTAGAGGATTTAATATGGGACGAGCAGTCAGCACTGGCAGTCTGGCCAGCAGCACCCTGAACAAACTTGCCATTCGACCTCTGTCAGTTCAAGCTGAGATTCTGAAGAGGCTGTCCTGCTCAGAGCTGTCGCTTTACCAGCCATTGCAAAAAAGTGCAAAAGAGAAGAGTGAGAAAACTTCATGGGAGGAAAAGCCTAGAGGGATGAGTAAATCATACCACGATCTCAGTCAGGCCTCTCTCTGTCCTCATCGGAAAAATGTTCTTGTTAACCTGGAATCCCCACCACAGACCATTGCGGAGTTGGTAGCAAAACCATTTCACCAGATGGCAAGATCTGATACAGAGCCTTTGACAGGAGTCACAAAACCTAATAAGTAAGAACATAATTTACCCAGACTACATATTTATAAATTCTACATTTCATACATTCGTTTTTGTTTTGACATTTTATTATTTTCACCATATTTTTTTACATTGACACCCCCCCTCCTACCTTCCTTTTCCCTCTTTAGTTCAAAGTCTGTTGCAAGTTTAAATAGAAGTCCTGAAAGGAGGAAACATGAATCAGACTTCTCATCTTTTGAAGACCCTGGTCAAGCACATGGTATAGGTCAGCATAAACAAGCTTACCTTCTTTCCCCCCGTACCTGGTGCTCATAGTCAAGTGAACAATACAGTGTACTCTACCAAGAAACTATTTTTGGTTCTATGTCCCAATTGCCAAAACTATTTGTGAATATAAAGTTGTAGACTACGAAAAATGCACCAAGTCAAATCAAAAAATGATTCAACAAGTGATTGCTTCATGGCACAGACCTCTAGTCAGCTTTCTCTTGGGGGTAATTAAAAGCCATGAGAGTTTTACCAAGAGAACCCAGACAGAGAACACATGGCTTTGGATGGCCTTCCTTTGGATTTTCCTTACAAGCCTGGGAGAGTAGATTTCACTAACGCTGTATTTTTTGAAGAAAAGTTTATTTAGGGTACTTTCAGCTTAGCATGAATGGAACTGTCTCTAAAAACAGATAATTTTATGAATGTGCTGTCATCATAGATAGAAATTCCTAGCTGATTTAAGTTTTTCAAATTCTCCCAGCTATCCGGGGCCTGTTAATCATATAAGTATAGAGACTTTGTGTTTATAAACACATACTACCTTAAAAAGGTAAATAGTTCAGATTTCCTGTTGCTTTAAGCATCTTTAAAGGGACATGCATAGGACCCATCTTTCAGGAGAGTAGATAGTAAAGCACAGAGGTCTGAGAAATTACTTAAAATAAGAAACAGCTGGGGAGACAAAAAAGGGAAACAAGAATAACCCTCTTCTTCCTTTGTTTAATTAAATAATACTAATTATCCCTCCCTCAGACCAAAGTTTGTTTGATCATTTAACTCTAACTCCACAAAGTTAAGAAAGTAGTATTTTTTTACCCTGTAAAAATCTGGGGTATGTGAAGTAAGTGAAGTCAAAAAAGAACTCTACACTAGAATTGATAAATATTTATGGAAAGTAACATTACTTTATTAATATAGGCTTCCACAACTTTCAGAGATTATACTATCATCAATTTTAATTTAATTGGTTTTTTAAAACTTTTAAACAGTTAAAAGGCAAGATTTCATCCTATAGAGCACCCTTTTGTGTTAAAAATAGCATAAGAAGACACTGATTCAATCTTTTAGAAAACACTTTTCGAAGTACATTCACTAATATGGTATCTCTTATCAAGTCTAAGCTGTTTGCATTAGGAAGGCTTTGGTTTATGTAAAAAACCATCACATATCAGATGTAGAGTAGTAATATTACATAGAAAAACACAGATAAAATAAAACCCATGAAAGAAATATTATTTTCTGCAGTTATTTTTTATTAAGATTACGTATCTTTATTGAATATTTGATTTTCTTTCAACATTTGAATAAATGTTTTTAAACATTTCAGTTTGATCATTTCATATCTGGCATATCAATGTGGCATATCAATTGTCAGAAATAATACATACGTGTTTAAATTTATTCTGCAGTACAAGTTGATATGCTTAACCTGGGCTTTAAAAATAGTAAGTCCATTGTGAGAAGATATATTTTTCTGAGTATAAGTAAAAGAAAATGTTACACCTTAATGTTTTATTGCTTTTATGAATTTATCAGAAGAAATTACTTATATATCTAGTATCTGACCATTTTATAAACTGTCTAATAATTTAATTTATACCACAGGAATGACTTTGCATAGTTCTGGAAATTCTTCATCCCAAGTACCTTTAAACGAAAATGGTAGGTTTATAAAATGTTTTCCCCCTCCTTTCCATCATACCTTTTCTCTAGTACCTTGTGAGCTGGTCTTAGACCTAATAATGAAGTGTCTCCAAATCTTTGCCAATGATTTTAGGCCTTACATTGCAGTCAAAGGAGAATTGTAAAAGTACAGTTCTTTTGCAACATCATAGTGATGTGATGAGACCTATAATTTAGGCTAATGTTGATGAACTAGAGAAACGACAAATTAAAGATATTGACACTAATTGGGAAGCTAAGGTAATTCAGGTGAGAAATAATTTTGATCACAAAGAGTTTTAACTGAAGTGGCTATTTTAATGAGATACTGGAGCTGGATCTTGAATAAAAGGATTTATTCAGATGGACTGGTAATGGATAAGCATTCCAGACCAAGGGTGTAGTACAATCAGAGACATGGAGACAGGTGAAAAGGTCTAGCAGATTCAGGGAATTGTAGGAATCTCAGCATGGAGGCATGTGAGGATAAGGTTGAAGCTCAAGAACTAAATGGGATCCGCATTGAATCTCATCCTTAGTAGTATGTGAAGAATTTGAAGACTTAAAACATTGAGATTTATAGTTTAGAAGTCTAAGAAGAAACAAAGTTATGAGAAGAAACTTTGTGTAGTGACTTCAAAGTCGGTGGATTCAAAAGTTTTAGAATTCAGGTTACAAAATATTTGCATGGCCATTATCTTACTTGATTTTTCTAGCACCTTTCATGGGTAGAAAGAATGTTTTATTATTACACATACACTACTTTCCTCCAAAAATGCTTCAGTCTTACCCTCAAACTCTTGAAGTTGAAAGAATCAGAAAAGAATCTGATGAAAAGGAAGCAAATAGCCCTGGCTGGTGTAGCTCAGTGGATTGAGCACGGGCCTGCGAACCAAACTATCGCGGTTCAATTCCCAGTCAGGGCACATGCCTGGGTTGCAGGCCAGTTCCCAGCAGAGGATGCACGAGAGGCAACCATACATTGATATTTCTCTCCCTCTCTCCTTCCTTTCCCCTCTACAGATAAATAAATAAAATCTCAAAAAAAAGAAGCAGCAAATACGCTAATCAAATAACATAGTTAAACTTGATGAAGTTTTAAGTTTAGTTCTAATTTGCCTGAGAACCAAGGCAAAAATGTAGGCATGAGAGTAGGTTGAGCCATATGAAACTGCTGTTTTTATAGGTCGAAACTGTCAAACAGCTTAATGCTAATTTTCGATAATTCTCATTCTCTGATATAAATGCACATACCAGTTCTTTTAGAGAGGAGAATATTTCTTGGAAGTGAAATTGTGTCATAACATAAAAATACACACAATACCTTAAATATCCATAGTAAATGTAGGGTTTTTTTCATCTTTTTTTAAAGATTTTATTTATTTTTTAGAGAGGGGAGGGAGAGAAACGTAGTTGTGCAAGAGAGAAAGTTGCCTGTCACACTCCCCCAACCAGGAACCTGGCGCTCAACCCAGGGATAGGCCCTGACTGGGAATCAAACGGGTGACCTTTCAGTTCACAGGCCAGCGCTCAATCCACTGAGCCACACCAGCCAGGGCTCATCTTATTTTTTTAAAAAATATATCAATCTTGGAAAATCTGAGGGGCATATCATTAAAGAAAAACAACTTACACTTGAGCCCTAGTTATGAAGACCCTGGCATATATATTTGTGATGATCAAGTGCCCTACATGGACTGAATTTAGAATACCTGTGTATCTAAATAGCTCAATTATTAAAATGTCCACAATGGCAGTAATTATTGTCTAACAGCTATTGAATGCTTACTGTGTACCAAACACTTCGTGTTTATTTAATCTCCACAACAACCCTATCAAGCAGGGGCTAATATTGTTTCCTTTTCACAAATGAGAAACCAAACCATAAGGAAGCAGAATTGTACAGAAAGTCATGGAGCTAGTAAGTACCCATGCCATGATTTGAATTCAGAAGTCTGTTTCCAAAGCCCATGCTCTTCTTCACGCTTTAAACTGTCTCCTAGCGTAGTAATGTCTAATTATATTTATAGCTATTATTCTAACAGCTAAGATTTTTTTAAAGATTTTATTAATTTATTTTTAGAGAAAGGGGAAGGGAGGGAGAAACAGAGGGAGAGAAACATCAATGTGTGATTGCCTCTCTCACACCCCCTACTGGGGACCTGGCCTGCAACCCAGGCTTGTGCCCTGACTGGGAATCAAACCAGTGACCCTTAGGTTCTCAGGCCAGCACTCAATCTGCTGAGCCATACCAGCCAGAGCTAACAGCTAAGATTTTTAAAGAAGCTGGGTAGCAATTTATTCAGGGGTAAGAATTTGCAACATGTTTTAACCTAGCTTCTGATGAAAAAGAATGAATTTGTATTGTGTACCACATGAAAAGTACATGCAGAGCAGTTTCTCTGTTTAAAACTTTGTCCACCTGTCCCCTACAGAAGAAGGGTTGATCCACCTTCCTGTGGGTGTGTGTCTCAGTTGCCCTGCAGACAAGTCTATGGTTTCTTCAAAATTATCTTTGAATCTGCTCAATTAGCCCCGAATTAGTATTCTGTTGAGAATTGAGTTTCACGTTATAAAGCATGGCAAACATGTTTTTCCAAGTCAGAAAACTGATCATCAAAAAGTTATGTACTTGCCCATGAATCAAATTTATTACCTCTTATTCTCTTTTCAATGTTCTTCCTTACTGGTCAAGATTATTAGAAGAAAATTAGAAATGAGCATCAATTAATATTGATCTGTTCATCACTTAATATAAGGACCAACAGATAAAATTTAATTTTAAACTTACGACTTTCAGAGACTGTTAAGAAGGTGAAACTTGAAAGGGAAGATAAAAGAATAAGGAGACGAATCTTCTAATTTCATGAAACAGAAATAGGAAGGATTCCAACTTTTTATTGTGATTTTTTTTAAGAGTTGCTTAATCTTTCAGAAAACACACATTATATTTCCTGCTAGCAAGTAAAAACAAAAATGTAGAACTATATAAAAGTGGCTGTTAGTGTTTCCCATTTTACTATAATTCAGGACTATTATACAATTGAAAAGTAATTTTGCCCTGGCTGGTGTAGCTCAGTGTGGATTGAGCGCAGGACTGTGAACCAAAGGATCGGGGTTCGATTCCTAGTCTGGGCACATGCCTGGGTTGCAGGCCAGTTCCCATCAGGGGACACACGAGAGGCAGCCTCACAGTAATGTTTCTCTCCCTCTCTCCTTCCCTTCCCCTCTAAAGATAAATAAATAAAAATAAAATCTTTTAAAAAAGGAAAAGAAAACTAATTTTTATTTAAATTAGTTACCTTTCTTCCTGTTCAAACCACAAAAATGGGGTCGAACACTCTTTAAAAAATGCAGAAAAAAATTGTCATGTGAAAATAGGTTATTCTGGTACAGAGGAACTTGGTACAGACAGTAAAATAAGCTTTTTCTCCTAATATTAAATCTGGTTATTATTTTTATGATCAATCTTTTAAAAATATATTTTATGGATAATGCTATTACAGTTGTCCCAACTTTTCCCCTTTTGCCTCCCTCTACCCAGTACCCTCCATTCCCTCCAGGCACCCTCCACCCTTTAGTTCATGTGCATGAGCAATGAATATCAGTGGCTTCTCCATTTCCTATACTGCTCTTAACCTCCTCCTGCCTATTCTGTACCTACTACTTTGTACTTAATCCTTGCAAATTTTCCCCCATTCTCGCCTTTTCACCCTCCCAAATGATAACTCTCCAAATAATCTCCATATCTATGATTCTGTTTCTGTTCTGCTTGTTTCCTTAGTTTGTTTTTTAGATTCAGTTGTTGATAGTTGTGAATTTATTGCCATTTTAATGTTCATAGTTTTGATCTTCTTCTTTTTCTTAAATAAGTCCCTTTAACATTTCATACAATAAGGGCTTGGTGATGATGAACTCCTTTAGCTTTACCTTGTCTGGAAGCACTTTACCTGCCCTTCAATTCTAAATGATGGCTTTGCTGGATAGAGTAACCTTGGATGTGGGTCCTTGTCTTTCATCACTTGGAATACTTTCCAGTCCCTTCTTGCCTGCAAAGTTTCTTGAGAAATCAGCTGACAGTCTTATGGGAACTCCTTTGTAGGTAACTCTCTGCCTTTCTCTTGCTGCTTTTAAGATTCTCTATCTTTAAGCTTTGGCATTTTAATTATGATGTATCTTGGTATAGTTCTCTTTGTGTACATCTTGTTTGTGAATCTCTGTTTCCTGGACTTGTATGTCTATTTCCTTCACCACATTAGGAAAGTTTTCTTTCATTATTTTTTCAAATAAGTTTTGAATTTCTTGCTCTGTGTCTTCTCCTTCTGGCACCCCAGTGATGCAAATGTTGTTATATTTGAAGCTGTCCCAGAGGCTTCTTAGCCTATCATTTTTGGGGGGGATTCTTTTTTCTTCTTACTGTTCTCATTGAATTTTTTCTTCCTTGTGTTCCAAATCATTGACCTGATTCTCACCTTTATCCACTCCACTGTTGATTCCCTGTAAATTTTTCTTTATTTCACTTAGTGTAGCCTTCATTTCTGTCTGGGTCTTTTTTATGCTGTTGAAGTACCCAATGACTAGTTCCTTGAGCATCCTTTTAACTAGTGTTTTGAACTCTACATCTGATAGATTACTTATTTCCACTTCATGTAATTCTTTTTCTGGAGTTTTGTTCTGTTCTTTCATTTGGGCCCTATTTCTTTGTCTCCTCATTTGGGCCACCTCCCTGAGTTTATTTCTATGTACTCGGCAGAGCTATTTTGACTCCCTCTCTTAGTAGCATGGACTAATGTAGAAAAGCGCACCTGTAAGTTGGATGGAGTGGAGCCTTAGGGAATCTTTAGGCAGAACAACCCATGTGATCCAGGTTGTTGGAGTCTCAGATATGGTGCCACCCACTCTGTGACTGTGTTTAGGGGATCACTCAGAAAAGGAACACTGGCCACTGCCTGGTCGCTGGCCCTTTGCCTGGGAGGAAGCTGTAGCCTGGCACTTGCCCTGATGCCAGTCACTTCAGTTTCTCCTTGTATGGCACTGGTGTCCTTCAAGCTGCTGCCCTGGTATGCCAGCCCAGAGGAAGACAGTCTGCGTAAATCCTAAGTCCATTGCAGACCCTTTAAGAGGAGATGCCTGAGAATCCATAGTTTTTCTGCGCCCCAACCCCTGCTTATTTTTAGATCCAGATATTATGCAGATCTGTCTTACAGGCATTAGAACCCTGGGCTGGGTGGTCTGGTATGTGGCTTGGTTCCCTTACTCCTGAGATAATCCCTTTCGATTTTTATCCACCACACATGGGTGCAAGACCACCTGTCCCCACGTCTCTGCATCTATGCCCATTCTACCCATCTGAATGAATGTGACTTCTTTAATTCCTTGGTTGTTAGACTTCCATACAGCTCAATTTTCTGACAATTTTGGTTGATAATTGTTTCGTAGGTTAGTTGTAATTTCTGCTGTGGTTGTACAAGGAGACCAGCCATATTTACCTGCACCTCCATCTTCTTATGTCTGATCTTTATTCCAAGTAATAAAATATTGTACAAACAGAAGTGATATTATAAAACATACTTTGTTTATAAAACATACTTTGTTTACTCAAGTGTCAAGGAGCCATGTGATTTTAAATGCTAGTTTTTTTCCACCTAAGGTTTAATTAAAATATATACAAAGTTAAAAGTTATAATAAAAAAAGAAGTCCAAAGTGCTCACAAAAGATTCAACAGATACGGGAATTAACCAGAAGTAAAAAAATAGAATCAACTAAATTGAGGACCAAAAGGAACTTAAAAGTTTATCCAAACTAAGGCTTTTTACTTTATGGATGAGTCAAATGAGTCCCCAAAATATATAACCCCAAACACTCAGATATTTAGTAATAGCAGAAATAAAACATCAGAGTTTCCATAGTCCTCTTACCACCAGAGCAGTTATTATATTAGTAGTATAACAATGAAAAGTACCTCTCTTTGTTTATATACCTACATGGTGCTACTACTGACCCATCATCCCCAGGATTTGGAATGGGTCTTTTCCCCTAGGGTGAGTGATGGATTTATCAAAGCCTTCTCTACCTGTAGTCCAGTTAATCTTAGAATCAATGGCATGAAGCTGCCCTGTGATTGACGGGGGTCTATATCTATAACCAAAAAATTACTTTCTCTTGCAAAAAAACTGTTGACTCATACTTAGATTGATTAGACAGGATGGGGCAAAAGTAGGTACAGTTGTGAGTATGCAAAACAGTTTATTCCTGTATTATTTATTATTGTATTATTTTCCATACACACACTGTAAACCTGCTTCTGCCCCACCTTGTATGGCTTTGGCCTTACTAGAAATATGATCTTACTAGGAAATTCAGTTAGTTTACTCATAGCTGTATTTATTAGTAGTATCGACAGTCATCCTACTTAGGGACTACAGATGCCCACACGAACCTTATGAGAGATGAGAAAGGCAGCATTGGGACAACAGTCTCTAATGCAGAAAGGGTATATATTTTATTTCTAAATTATACATTTATTATATTTAGATATCTTCCAGGCACATTATTGAGAATGACACTAGTATGACATGATAATACAGCAGGAGAAGTGGAAAACACTCAGAGATGTGGAAATTTCAAGTTGAGGCTCTTTTTTTACTTTAATATATTTGCAGAATTTGTTGGATCATACAGTATGTTAACAGGAAAAAAATTAAGGATTTAATGATAAGTAGCGTATTTTGCCATGTGTAATGTGCAGTTTTTTGCCCAAATTTTTTAAGGAAAATAAGGATGCACATTATACACGGGTAGTGCCTGGATTGCCTTGTATCTATTCCTGTATTTTGTAATTACTTGTTATGTAAAATTTTCTGTACCATAATATATTCAAAAATAAATGCTAAAATTTCATAATAATATGAAAAACAAGTATCCAAATATAAATAAATAAATCATTGAATTAAAATTTTAAAATGAAGGATATTTTTTCCTGAAAGTTTGGGCCAAAAAATGTGGGTGCACATTATACATGGGAGCACATTATACATGGCAAAATACAGTTCTCCTTGAATATTAATGTTTGTTTCCATGTTGTAATTCACTCAGAAATTTCTTGGTACTTGAAATTTCTAGCTAACTTCATTTTCAGAGATTCATAAATTCTATTCAGTCCTCATTGAAGTCTTTATATTTCAATGTCACGTATTCTACACTCTCAGGTACTTCCTCCTCCTTTTTTTAAACCAATGGAAAAATATTTGAACATATATGTGAATAGAATACAAAGATAAATAAAAACTTGGCATGTGCTCAGTACTAACTAGTAACATATAGTTGCACACCAACATTTTTCCTTCCTTCTGTCCTCACATTAATAAGTCCTTTTATACGAAGGTGGACTGTGATGGGGAGGACATATCACTGTTAAAAAGAGTGGGGTTAGCAAAGTTTCTGTTTCCAAAAGAATAGTCAGATCCACCCTTCTCCAGTCTTGTACTCTAGCCTAACTCGTCTATGGCATTTCCCCAGAACTCTCTCTGCCTTCTTTCCATCTCAACTTTTGCTAATGCCCTAGTTGTCACTGTATAACCATCTCCATAATCCACTCATTAAAATCCTACCTCATTTCCTTGAAATCTTTATTTTTGGCAGGAAGAAGCCTCTCCTTTCTTACAGGTCTTACTCATGCCTTTGCTATGCAGCTGTTTAACTGACGATCTTAACAACATTCTCCTCATCAGTCAGGCTAGATCTTTGCTCCTCTAGCAAAGGTTTGGTCTCATTCAGCTCACAAGTACTATGCTGGCGGATTTCACATACATTATTTCATTTTATGTTCCCAAATTACTCAGTGAGGGACTTTCACAAGAAAATTGTTCA
The DNA here is from genome assembly GCA_004027735.1 of Carollia perspicillata. Classification (NCBI taxonomy): domain Eukaryota; kingdom Metazoa; phylum Chordata; class Mammalia; order Chiroptera; family Phyllostomidae; genus Carollia; species Carollia perspicillata. The sequence goes on along the minus strand of PVKM010012792.1, from coordinate 14,432 downwards.
GTAAACCTTTGAAGGATGAAAGAATAATTGAATGAATGAATCCTTAAATGTCACTGGTGAATCCTTGAATATAGAAAGCTTAAGCTGTTGCTTATTGTTAGGAAAGTAAATATGCAAAAATAGTGCGAATTTAGCGTGAATGTGCATGTAATCCAATAATGTTTACCTAGGATATATCTTAACATAAACACACTCATCAGTCAAATAAGCAGTATAAATAACCAATTTTATTAGTGCATGTGTTGGGAAAGAAAATGGCATTTTTATTCTCTGAATCGATATCTCTGTCTTTCTAGCAGATACTCCCGAGGAACATTAAGATTATCAGTTTTATAACTGAAGGCAAAAACACTGTATAAAGTAAATGGACTTTGTCTTCACGATGGTGACAAAAGTTCGCATTTAAATACTTAACATGACCTCTCATTTGTTTTATTTTATTTTATGGGTTTGTTCTGCTGCATTTTGTATTTGATTCTAGCTGAAAACTAGAGTATATTGTCTATTTTAGGACAAAAGCATCTTGGATGTTTAGATGGTAATAGTAAGCTAGGCATTAAATAACCTGTGGAGTTGATACTCATACGCATATACCTGATATGTGTATTAAGGCTCTTCACAACATTGTGCAGTGATTTAGGGGAGGGATTTTAATAAATTAGGAATACTGAATTACTGGGTAATCTTACTAACTATAACGAAGTGTATAACTGAATTTTGGTCGAAAGAGAAACAAAGTGGATATGTACACTACAAGGAGCTCCCTGTAATCATGCACTTATACTTGGTGTTTAAGGGACAAGGTTAATTTACTTCAGAGAGCAAATAATTGTTTTTACTTTCTGAAATTAAAGGGATTTATTTCTAGAATACAAGTATCACATATATCATTTAAGCATTAATGTATGTTGTAGAGTAAACTTACTACTTGTTTTATAACACAGTACAATTTTAAATCCATGTGTAAATTATATGTTGGCAGATAATTTCTATTTTTTACAAATCGCCAATATATTTAAGAACTGTGTAGAGATGAATTTGAAAGTTTAATTTACCAAAATATCTTTCTGATTGTGTTGGACTCATTTAGCACCCTTATCACCACCACATGCACATAGGTTTGAACTGTAAAATCATAATTGATGTTAAGAAGGTGTTAATTCGCTAGACCTGCTATAATATGGTCCCATAAATCAGATGACTTAAACAACAAATTTAATATCTCACAGTTCTGGAGGCTAGTAGTCTGAGATCAAGGTGTTAGCAACATTTATTTCCCCTAAGGTCTCTCTCCTTGGCTTGTAGGTGATGCTCTTTTCTCTCTGTCTTCACATGTGTGCACATGTGCACATGCCTGTATTCAATTTCCCTCTTATAAAGACTCAAATTATATTGGATTAAGGTCTGCCCTAATGACCCCATTGCAACTTAATTATCTCTTTAAAAACCTATCTGCAAATATGGTCAAATTCCAAGGTGCTGGACTCTAGGGCTTCAGCATATAAATTGGGGGGAGAAGGAGGAGAAGGGTCACAATTCAGCTCAGAACAAGAAGAGAGGCGTGTGTGTTTCCAATGATTGGACTGCTAAGTACATGAAGAATTGTTTGTTATTAAAATGACAACTAAGTGACATTTATTTGTTTAACTTAGGAGCTATTTATGAATGATTAACCTACTCAAACCAAGTGGAAATAAAAAGTTAACTGTAGTGTTTAGCATTTATCAAGTACAGGGTAGCGATAATAGTTTAATATTGAACAAGTCATGAACTGTCATTCCTCAGGCACAACACATTAATTAAAGATCTCTTTACCTACCTCGTGAGATTGTTCCACAAGTAAAATAAGAAATAAAGTCCTTTGAGAATGTAAACGTGCTAGACAAGTCATTACTGAAATTTCTAGAAATAAATCATTTATTTTCATTGCTGTTTAACTCTAGAACTTCCCATGAATATTTTAGTCATTGTAAGTAAAAGTGTCAACCACTTATTAATAGGAAGTTCTGAATGTATTGAGCATTGTCAAATTCAGGACGTCCACGGGGATGCAACAGAAAGACCTGGAGCCGGAAAGCCTCGCTTTGAGATTCGGCTCTTGCGAGTCCTCGCTGAGTTAAACCCATTCAAATTATTTGACCTCTTCAGATTTATTTACTGATTTCTAACAAATGTATTTCTATACAGAGAATCATGTATAAGAAATAAATGCGATACCATAGTCATTTTGTAAACTATGAATCACTATCAAAACATAAGATGATGGCATATTATTTAAAATATAAACTTATAATGAATGAGCAATCTGTTAATGAGTTTTGTTAACATGTAAATTGGAACAAGCAGACAGTCCTAATACCTGAGCATGTCATGTTTATTTTCTCTTAAAATTAATACGTTTTCAACAGATGGCCTACACAAAAGATGGAGCATAGCGTCTTCACCAGAAAGGGAGATCACCTTGGTGAACCTGAAAAAAGATGCAAAGTATGGCCTTGGTAAGTCACTGTGGGATTCTTAAAGCCCATAGCATAGCATTGGCATCGAGGTACAACCTACTTCTGATCAGAACACTGGCTGCCCACTCGCTACACCTCACCCCAAATGCCCAGTTAGGAAACACCAAAGATGAAATGCTTAGAAGCAATACTTGCACCAGATTTAACGATCCCATCTCACATGTGTTACCTATTAATCACTTTTGCTATGACAGTCTCCACACTTCTGTGTGTCAGACAGGCTAATTGTTAGTCTCTGAAAACACTGGTATAATCAAGATCTTTGTAAAATGTGCTATTTCACAGGATTTCAAATTATCGGTGGGGAGAAGATGGGAAGACTGGATCTCGGTGTATTTATTAGTTCAATTACTCCTGGAGGACCAGCTGACTTGGATGGATGCTTAAAGCCAGGTACTTCACATTTCAGTCATTTCCTGAGTGCTATACTGTTCAGCACGAGTTTGCACAGATGTCAAAGGTGGGACTTGGGCAAAACAAAAATAATGGGAGGAGTGACATTTCTAATATTTAGAATGAATTTCTCTTTGTCATCGAAAATACTGGATTGTCTATTTTTACAGGAGACCGTTTGATATCTGTAAATAGTGTGAGCTTAGAGGGGGTCAGCCACCATGCTGCGATTGAAATTTTGCAGAATGCACCTGCAGATGTGACACTTGTTATCTCTCAGCCAAAGGAAAAGATACCTAAAGGTAATACAAATGTTGCTTAGCTGTGTTCTGTTTCATTTTCCCAAGAACTTCAATACTTCAGCCTAATAAATTGGATTTAAGCTTATGTCCTTTCTGGAAATTTTGGATGTATAGTTCTGATTATTTTCATTTTATGGGTCACTGTACCTTTTTGATTTATTACTTCTATGATTTTCGTCTCATTCCTCTTTAGTAATACAGTTGACCCTTAAACAACCTGGGGGGTAGGGGCAACATCCACCCACAGTTTAAAATCCTTGTCTACCTTTTGATTCCCCCAAAACTTAAGTTTTCTCCCCTTAGGGGATTGGTTCCAGAGCCCCCAAGGGTACCCAAATCCACGAATGTTCAAGTCCCGTTTATAACATGGCGTAGATCAATCAATCAACTGTAGATCATACAGTTGGCCCTCCACATTGGCAGACACCCAACCACAGGTCAAAAATAGTACGGGTATTTGTTGAAAAAAATTGTGTATAAGTGGACCCATGCAGTTCAAACCTGTGCTGTTCAAGGGTCAACTATTTCTTAATAAATATGGATTTGCTATGCAAAATTGAGGGCATTAAGTATTAAATGAAATTCTTTACCATTGTCTATGTAATATAAAGCACAACAGATAAAAACATGACATCTGTGAAGGGCTGTTCTGAACCAGATTATAAAAAGCAAAGGAGAACAACACACTAGCAATTTTGAAACAAGACCACGTCATTTTGTCTCAGTCCCTGCCATTGGCATGTTATGGGAGAAAAACCACTTGACGAAGATCAGATGACTGAAGTTTGAGTCACGCCTGAGTCACTTAGTAGCTTTATGACATAAGTCCTCTTGAGCCACAGTTATTTTTTTCTTTAAAGAGGAGACGAGCCCCGGCTGGTGTAGCTCAGTGGATTAAGCTCGGGCCTGCGAACCAAACGATCGCGGATCGATTCCCAGTCAGGGCACATGCCTGGGTTGCAGGCCATTTCCCAGCAGGGGACGCACAAGAGGCAACCACACATTGATATTTCTCTCCCTCTCTCCTTCCCTTCCCCCCTAAAGATAAATAAATAAAATCTTTAAAATCTTAAAAAAAAAAAAAGAGGAGATGATCTCGGGCCTGCCTTGTCTGCCTGGCACAGAGTTGTTCTGAGGATCATGTGCAGGGCACTGTTTGTGAAAGAAGCACTCACTATACATGCAGTCCAGTTCAGCATGATGCAGTGGGCAATGGGCAGGGCCCCAGAGTCTCCGCCACTTAGCACTATGTACCTGGAGTGAATCGCTTGAACTTGCTAAGCCTCACTGTGCTCATATATCAAATGGTGAATATAAAAGTGCTTATCTTGTAGACTGAAAATTAAGATAATGCATGTGAAGACTAAGCACATTGCATGGTACATATTAAGCACTTAAATGTGAGTTTCAGCTGTCATTATTAACAGTATTTTTCAAAAACATTAATGTGCTAGATACATGTGAATTACTTTGATTTCAAAGATACTGGGAAACATAAAACAATTAGTAATACATTAGCTAAAAATCAAGTTTAGATGCAAATGACTATTTTCTTCACTAAATATTGTATATATGTTGTGTGTGTGTGTATAGTATGTATGTATGTACATAAATAATATTTTCAGCACTTGTTTACTGTGAACAAACACAACAGGTAAAAATACACCACCACTGCCCCAAAGAGCCTTGTAAACTGATTGTAGTCTATGTCTTCAGCAAAAGAAGATGATTACAGTTGAAAATGTAGCATATCTCTGAGTTTTAAGCAACCAAGACCCAAAAAAGTAGAACATTGAGCTCCATTACTCACCATTATTCTGGAAGAAGAAATATGAATTCAGAAGAAACTCATTTTGTCCCTGAATAAAATCCTAAGACTTCTATCTGAATTTTGTTTTTGATAGATGTTTTATAGAAAATCTATTCATTTATTCAGCAAATATTTACTAAGTGCCTATGACATACAAGACACAGAACCTCGACCCTTACGACACTTTACCAGGGGACACAGCTGCCCACTGACTCGAACTGTGATAGATGTTAAGATGGAGTCCAAGCACTTAACAGAGGAACCTAGAGTGGAATCTGTAAAGCTTTCTTCTCAGCACATTTTCATGTGGTTATTTTATCTTTTACTGTCTATTCTCGATAAAGTTAAAAGCATAATGTTAAATTATAGTTCTGTGGGACTGTTCCTTCAGAAGGCCATGTTAATCTTTCCTTGGCGTGGAGCTATACTGTAGCGTAACTTGAAAACAGATAAAACTCCGAGAACATAGACCACCTCAGGGTATTGCTCTTGGTTATCAATTAGCAGAGGTCTTTATTTTTTCTTTCTGTTTGCCATTTTTTTAAGTTATGGAATGTGTCCTAGTTTATTTAAATGAACCCAATTTATACAGAAACCTATGCGGTAAAAACTAAAAGTCTCCTTTACAAACAGCTATAAAGGACATATGGACAACAACAGTGGGGGTGGGGAGGCAGGAAGGTCTGGGTGGGGGGAGGGGGAGGGGAAGGCAGAAAACTGTACTTGAACAACAATAAAAATATAAAATAAATCATAAAATATATAACAATTAAAAGTAAACAGTTTGCAACCTGAAAATAAATAAATAAAAGTCTCCTTTACCCTGTTTCCTAGGGAAACTATTTGGTATGTATGTAGCCTTGTATATATTGTAATTTTTTTTAAAAAATAGTACATATACATACATACATACATATACACACTTTTTAAACTAAACTACAATTATTTTCATACTCTGAGTATCAGTCTGTAACTTGTTACTCAATATATTCTGGACATCCATGAATATGTATACCTTTTTGATATAGCATTACATTTTATGTTTCTGGGAATATCAAAATTGATATAGTTTTTTTCTTCTGTTGTACATCCAGGTTAGCTAGAATTATAATACATATATCTCTGCAACAAATACACTTGTTTACATATTGGAAACTGTACATATTTCTAGGTTAGATACCTAGAAGTAGATCAAGTACGCACAGTTAAATTTTTGACAAACACTATCGGTTTGCCCAAGTTTTATTAGTTTATAGTCAACCAACTAGATAATGAGAGTGTTCTTCACACCATCAGTGTTGTGAGAAATTATCATTCTCATTTTTGTCAGGCAAATAGGTAGAAAAGTTCATTAAACTGCATATCCCTGATGAACAATGAGAATATCTTTTCATATATTTATTACTTATGAGGATTTTACTCCTAATACTCTTGTTCCATAGGAGTTCTAAACTTTTCTTGTTGACTTAGAAATTCTTTGTATATTAAAGATATTAAGTCCTTAATTATTTTTTGTTATTGTTCCAAGTATTTTCTCTCTAGCTGCTCATTACTCTTCAGTTGTCCTTGACTTTGATTACTACATAAAACTTTTAGTTTCTTATAAATTTGTACCTGTAATTCTTTTTGCAAACGTACCATGTGGTTTGCATCTTGCTTAGGGAAGCCTTCTTAAGTGGCTTTTGATAAGAACTGTATATAAGATATTTGGAGTTACCTTTCTTGATAATAACTTGGAGTCCAAAAAATGCGGTCTGGTATGGCAATATAAGATAAATATATAAATAACCATTAAACAAACCAAAAAAAAAACAAGAAGTTTTGGAGGCGAAAATCTCCAAAATTTTAGTTAGGAAATCAATAAAGTCTTCACAGAGGAGACTCGCTTGAAATAGGTAGAAATGGGGAGTTGAGGTGAAGGGAGTATGCATCAGTAGAGGTTGCCTCAGGAAGGACCAGAGGGAGGAGCAAGGAAACAGAAAGCATCTACTACACTTGCTGGGTTCTTGTCACTGGTGCAGGCCCGGGTCAGGTGTGGTGCATGTGATGTCCTGCCTAAAATCCGCCCACCTCTCCTCAGGGAATATTGTGCATGTATGTCACTAACCTGTTGTTTTCATTGATGGATTTTGACTTTTAGTGCCTTCTACTCCTGTGCACATTGCCAATGGCGTGAAAAATTACATGAAGAAAGCTTCCTACATGCAAGACAGTGCTATAGATTCTTCTGACGATCACCGCTGGCCACGTGGTACCTTGAGGCACATCTCAGAGGGCTCTTTTGGGCTGTCTGGGGGGCTGAGGGAAGGAAGCCTGAGTTCTCAAGATTCCAGGACTGAGAGTGCCAGCTTGTCCCAGAGCCAGGTCAATGGTTTCTTTGCCAGCCATGTAGGTGACCGAGCCTGGCAAGAATCCCAGCATGGCAGCCCTTCCCCTTCTGTGGTATCCAAAGGCCCTGAGAAGAAGAGGACTTCTACCGACAGTAACCAAAGCAAAGCTAAAAAAACAGGTGTTTCTGATGCAACAGATTACTCTGATCGTGGAGATTCAGACATGGATGAAGCCACTTACTCCAACAGTCAGGATCATCAAACAACAAAAAAGGCATAGTTTAATTTGAATCTTTTTTTTAATTTAATAAATAACAGCAAGTATATTACAGAGCAGAACAATCTGCTATGAACTACTTAACATTATTCTGGAAAGGAGGAATGATTTATATAGTATGCTACTAACTGCTACTGCATTTGATGCTAACTTTCAGAGAAACTATCAGCTTTGAATACTAACTCTAAAATGGCTGTTATTCTGCGAACTTGTTACCTGATAACACAAAGGAATTTAATAATCAGATTATGATTGTTTTCTACAAGTCATTTATCTCTTGCACACTTTCTGTAATAAGAGAACTTAATATCTGAAAATTATTGTTCCTAAATAGTTCATGGAATGGCCAGTTGACTTTATTACAGATAACCTAAATTCTTGTGAAGTTCTGATGTGTGGCAATAAGAGCAGCAACATAGAAAAATTGCTAATTTCCTAGAAATGATACAAATTTAAACTCACGTTAACAAGCAAATTCAGAATAGAACCTTAAGCCCTTTTTTTACTTAAAAACCAACATTCTTCATAAGAAGGTTACGTGCTTATAAATGAAACTCAGCTATTGTGCCTTGGTTTATATTGGATTTATAAATATAAGCGAAGTAAACATGGAGCCTGCTCATCTTAAAATCTTCTAAGTGAAGAGCTACTGCTTAATATATATTGATTTTTTAAAGGGAATGGATATGCTTTCCAAAAAGCTTTGGATGAGGGTTATGTAAAAGCCAGGTCTGACCTGGGTTCTGGGCTTCCCTCTGCCGGTCTAGCTATTTGACCGGCAGCAAGCCCTTTAATCTCTAGACCCCAGTTTCCTCAGCCATGAAGTGTGAAGGCATTGGATTCAATGATCTAGGAGATCACTTCCAACCCTCATGATTTCTGAATCCACTCTATCCCTCAATATCTTATTTTTTTCTTAATTTTTCCCAAAAATACATAGTGAATCTTCCCATAGTAATTCCTCTTGGGTCTAACAAGAAATCCTTTTGTTTGTTTTTTTTCTTTGTTAAGGAATCTTCCTCCTCAATGAATACATCCAACAAAATGAATTTTAAAACTTTTCCTTCATCACCTCCTAAACCCGGAGATATCTTTGAGGTTGAACTGACTAAAAATGATAACAGCTTGGGGATAAGTGTCACGGTACTGTTTGACAAGGTTTTCAAATGTTTTCTCTTCTCCATTTCTAGCAGCCTTTTGTATTCCAATTTATTATTGAATTATTTTTGCTTCAAAAAGGAAACTTGTCGAATACTTTCAAAATCAGAAATTGAACCATATCTTAAAACTTTCTTAAAAACTTCAGTGTGCTAGTCACTTTTTACTGTGGTTAAAAGATACTAAACAAATGCTACCTTTCCCCCATAGGTTTCATACTTGCTTAATCTGACATAAGACTTGGAAAATATAAAATTAACATGTGTTACATACATTTGATAGGTTCTGCATGAACATGGAATAATACGTTTTGTCCTCTGTCATAAACAGTTCAAGTCTAATGTAGATGCCCTTTCCATAATATATCTTAATTTGTAAACATGATTAGTATTTTAAAGTTAGTTTCCCAAGGAATATATGTGTTTTTAAGGTAGTTACAATATGAGCATAGACCACTTGCTAAGATTACTTTAAAATTTTTTAATGAATATAATATATACCCTAAATGATAACAGTATCATTTATGATATTTGAAGGATATTGGTTATGAAAAGCAATTTAGAAACATTGCAGAAATTGAATTGTTAGTATACTGATATCAAAAAGAAGGTATAATTGTCTAGCACTTATAAAAATATTATAACTCTTTTTCCTTTTGCCCTTAACTTCTTTAGAATTTTATTATCTTCCTCCTGTGAAGGGAAATAAAGCCTGTATGTCCACATGAGATGGAGAGTCTTCTCATTATCTGTCATCTGCACTAAAATCAAACTTCTCTACAAAAATCTTCCAAAATGAAAAAACAATTGTCTTTGAGTCATGAGATTTGCTTTCAGATTAGCAAATATGATCAGAAATACATTATTCCATATGCTATTTTTCTGTTAGTTAAGTTCCCACACTAATTTTACATAGATGGATTGTGCTTTCTGACTGCTCATAATGCATGGTGTAGCTTTACAAAGGAAAAATGATTCTTTATATAGTCAAGATCTGGCATGTAATTTTCTGAATAAAGAGTTTTCCTAAAAAGTAACTGCTTTAATGTTTGGAAAACTTATCTAGAAATATGGCTGGGTTTTGAAGTAATGCATGTGCTGACACCCTGCAGCTGCTTTTGCTGATGAATGCTTTCTAGGTCTCAGATTTGAAAAATGGAGTGTGAACCTTTTTGTGTTACAAAATGTTGCTTTATTTGTCTCTTTCCACTTAGGGAGGTGTGAATACCAGTGTCAGACATGGTGGCGTTTATGTGAAAGCTGTTATTCCCAAGGGAGCAGCAGAGTTGGATGGTAGAATTCACAAAGGTAGAGTATTTATGCGTGTGTGGGAATTACATATAGGATTATCACTTCAGCTACATAACAAATTAGAAAGTTAATAAAGACCTTCAAATTATTTGTCATATAAAATAAGGATTATACAATTATTAAGACTTCAGCATTAAAACACTATTTGATGTCATTCCAAAACCGCTTCTTTCCAGCTCATTCTCTGGTATCAGAAACTATCTTGACAATGTTTTATACTTTCTAAGATGCCAATTACCAGAGAATGGGAGTGGGATAGTACCCTTAGAAAAACACTGACATCTACATTTCTAATAAGAACTAACCAGGTTAGTTCCCTCCAATTGCTCTACATTTGTAGTTCAATTTATCTTTTACCATGATTTAAATCAATTTCACAATACATATATCTTGTTCTAAAACGTATCTAAGGTTAGACTTCTAGTCAAGGTGGAGGTATGGGTAAATACAGCTTGCCTCCTTGCATAACCACAGTAAAAATTACAACTAGACTACAAAACAGATATCACCCAGAATCATCAGAAAATCGAGTTCTATGGAAGTCCAACAACCAAGGCATTAAAGAAAACATATTCATCCAAATGGGTAGGAGAGGCAGAGATGTGGAACAGCTAGTCCCATACTCACATGTGGTGTATAAAAATCGGGAGGGATACTTCAGGAGTGAGGGATTCCAGCCCCACACCAGACCACCAAGCCCAGGGTTCTAGTGTCAAGAAGATAAGTCCCCTAACTTCTGGCTGTAAAAACTAGTGGGGGTGGGGGTGGTGGAAGAAACTGCAGGATTCCCAGAAGTCTCCTCTTAAAGGGCTTGTAACAGACTTAGAACTTCCACAGACTCACTACCTCTGGACTTAGCACCAGGGCAACAGCTGGAAGGGCACCAGTGGCATATGGGGAGAAATTGTAGTGTTGGGTATCAGGGTGAATGGCAGGAGACAGCTTCCTCCCAGATAAAACTCCAGAGGCCAGGCAGTGGCATTGTCCCCTCTCTGAGTCCCCCCACACACACATACACAGAGGGGCAAAATGGGTTGTCTGCCCTGGTGATTACTTAAGGCTCCACCCCATCTAACTCACCTGAGTGCATTTGTACACTAGGCCACATTGCTAAGACAGGAAGTCAAAACAGCTCTACCTAACACAGAGAAACACAGGGAGTCTGCCAAAATGAGGAGACAGAGAAATATGGCCCAAATGAAAGAACAGCACAAGTCTCCAGAAAAAGGATTAAACTAAATGGAGATAAGCAATCTTTCAGATGCAGAGTTCAAAACACTGGTCATTAGGATGCTCAAGGAACTCATTGGGTATTTCCACAGTACAAAAAAGACCCGGGTAGAAATGAAGGTTATACTAAGTGAAATAAAAATTTACAGGGAACCAACAGTGGAATGGATGAAGCCAAGAATTAAGTCAATGATTTGGAACAGAAGGGAAAAAAACTATTCATTCAGAATACCAAGAAGAAAGAAGAATCCGAAAAAACAAGGATAGGCTAAGAGCCTCTGGGACAACTTCAAACACACCAACATAGAATCATAGGGATGCTGGAAGGAGAAGAGGAAGAGCAAGAAATTGAAAACATGTTTGAAAAAATAATGAAAGAAAATGTCCCTAATTTGGTGAAGGAAATAGACATACAAGACCAGGAAGCACAAAGAGTCCTGAACAAGTTGGACTCAAAGAGGACCACAGCAAGACACATCATAATTAAAATTCCAAAGGTTAAAAATAAAGAAGGAATCTGAAAAATAGCAAGAGAAAAGCAGAGAGTTACCTATAAAGGAGTTCCTATAAGACTATCAGCTGATTTCTCAAAAGAAACTTTACAGGCCAGAAAGGGCTGGCAAGAATTATTCAAAGCGATGAAAAGCAAGGACCTACAACCTAGATCACTCTCTCCAGCAGAGCTTTCATTTAGAATGGAAGGGCAGGTAAAGTGCTTCCCAGACAAGGCGAAGCTAAAGAGTTCATCATCACCAGGACCTTCTTATATGAAATGTCAACAGGACTTAAATATTTAAGAAAAAGAAGATCAAAACTATGAATGTTAAAATGATAATACGTTAACAACTGAATCTAAAAGACAGACTAAGCAAACAAGCAGAACAAAAACAAAATCATAGATATAGAGGTGATTTGGAGGGTTATCAGTTGGGAAGGGGCAGGGAGAAAATGGAGGAAAAGGTGCAGGGATTAAGAAGTACAAATTGGTAGGTACAGAATAGGTAGGGGGATATTAAGAACAGTATAGGTAATGGAGTATAGGTAATATAGTAGCCAAAGAACTTATATGTATGACCGCAGACATAAACTAAGAAGGGGAGTTGGTGGAGGGAATAGGGGTACTGGGTGGAGGGGTCAAAGGAGGAAAAGTTGGGCAAATGTAATAGCATAATCAATAAAATATGTTAAAAATTAGTAATTAAAATAAAATAATTTTACAAAAATATAAAATAAAATGTACCTAGCATTAGCCATAGAATTGGGAATGAAATTAAATACACATTAAGAAACTGTGACACAATGTTAACCGGAATTTGTCTGGGTCTCTCCTCAACAAATTAATTAATATAAAACAATTATAGGGTATCAAAGAACATGATTGTATTTTATGATTTTCTTCTTTCAAAATGACTGCCTAATTTATAGGTGACCGTGTCCTAGCTGTCAATGGAGTTAGTCTGGAAGGAGCTACCCATAAGCAAGCTGTGGAAACACTGAGAAATACAGGACAGGTAATAGATCATTATACCAAGTTTTTAAGATACCTTAGAAAAACATAATGTGTGAGATCTCCAAATTTGTTAGTGAGGAAATCAAGCCTGATTTATATACATATCGTAGTATTTTTTTCTTCTAAATTAAGAAGCAAGTACTATGACAAGATTTTGTTTTTGTTGTTATTACTGTTTTATATATGGGAGACTGGCTTTCTTTGTCATATTTAGCCCTAATATTACCAGAGATCTGACAAGACGAATGATGGAGATTACTTTTTTTCATCAGCATCTACAAATATCTATTGATTTTAATTCTTGTCATTCTTCTTCCCAAAGGCTAAATTTATTTTTGCTCAATTACATTATGAGTCGGGGAGATTACCACATTATTTATAATAGTCTGTATATTATACTACAGTGGTGATCTTATTCTAATACCTAAGTGTTCTATATGTTTGTTATTTTTATAATAGAACATTTTCTTTTAATCATTTTTCTTTTTATATAGAAAATTTTAATAACTTGATTTTGAAGTTTTCAATCTCTTGCTTTTGTCCCTCAGTTTTTTTTCCTACCTGTATTTTGGTAGACCAGGTATTTACTTAAAATGATTTTATACTATCAGTTATACAAACTCCTGAAAATGTATGTACTTTCTTATAATTATTTTTAGTTAATAAAGTGCATTTTCATTTGTCCAGTTGGTCCATCTGTTGTTAGAAAAGGGACAGTCTCCAGCATCCAAAGAACATGTCCCTGTAACCCCACAGTGCACTCTTCCAGAATCAGATGGCCAAGGTCAAGTCCCTGAAAAAATGATGAAGAAAATGACTCCTGTCAAAGACTACAGCTTTGTTACTGAAGGTCAGACCTTGGGACACTACAGTCTCAGCTTTCCCGTATTCCTGGCTTACTCCAACTTCGAGTCTTGCATGTTGGATCACAATTCATGCCTCTAATTACTCTTGTCAAGTGTATATAATCTGATGCAGCACTACACTGAAATTTTAAAATGACATTTTTGTAGGTTTTAGAGTCTGAAAGACTTTGGGTAATGAAGTCATGCATGAAATACGTTATCATATAATAGTACCTAAAATAGCTGTAAAATTCAAAATCATATTTATAAGGGAAAAATATGAAAATATATAAACAATTGCTGAAAATGGCTTCAAACACATTGAAACCTTGATGCCTACATTTTCTGTAGTTCCATTTAACTTTATGGACTTGTGCAGCTAACACTAACCCTGATTTGAAATTAACCTAGTAGATCCTAGATACTGGTCTTAGAAACTTTGACAGTCCTTGAATGTACCACTAATTGGTAATAAAATAAAAAATTAAGCATGATATAATAGTGAGTTTTTCCTAAGGTCAAATATATCATAATACAGAACTGTCCTGTATTCTCAGATTTCATTTACCCTGCTTTTCAGGGGCATAAATACCATTTACTTCATAAATAATTGTGGTGGTATATAGTCGTTGTTTATTTTTTACTTCAAATCCTTACTTCATTACACAAATGTCAGCAACTCTGAATTAGTCCCCAAAATAAAGATGAAAAAAAAATCCAGCCTATATTTTTCCTGATTATGAGAGTA
>PVKM010012791.1:0-31018 GCA_004027735.1 Carollia perspicillata | reverse complement strand
TTTTTTTTGTCTTGTTGTGCCTGTTACATATGAGGGGCAGAGCCTTAGGTGTTCACCAGGGTGGGGCAACCCAGTTGCTGGGATGTGATGCTGTATGTGGGGGCAGGGTTAGAGAGGGAACAATGGTGCTTGCTCTGCTCATATTTCAGTCCCTCCCACCGCTTCCCACAAGCAAATTGTGCCCTTCTGGTGCTGGTACCCAGGTGGGTGGGTTTGTGTACGTTCTAGGACCCTGTGGGTCTCTCCAACAAACTCTCCTGTGAGGCTGGGAGTCTCTCTCAGCACCTCAGCCCCCACAGGTATTTTCAATAGGTGTTTTTAGGCTTTATTTCCCAGTGCAGGGGGCCGGGGTTTTGCAGTCTTTCTCGCTGCCTGTTTTCATCTGGTTTATCTGCGCACAAATGTGTGTCCACAGTCAGCCAGCAGCCTTGCAATCCTCACTGGGTCTGCTGTTTCCTCCCCACGCCCGGGGTCTGCTAGCCCCGTGCTGCTTGCACACCTGGGTCTGCCAGCCATCGCATTTTCCTGCTGCTACCCCCCTCTGCCAGCCGCCAACTCCTCCCTTCTCACCGGTGTGGATGAATGGTTGTCAGACTTCCGTACAGTTCAGTTTCTGTCTGTTCTGGTTGTGTTTCTGTTTCTAATTTTTTCTTGTCCTTATTTTTAGTTGTGTGAAGAGGCACAGTATTTCCACCTACACCCCCATCTTGGCCAGAAGTTTCATACCCTTTTTTAATAGAGCTCTAGTAGATTATAGATGATAATTTCCTCACCGAAAATGTTTCTCTAATAGACTAATTAATATTTTTATTCTCCATACAAAGTATCATTCCATGCTCAAATATGTGTCTACTACATTCACAGCAAGAAAACAATACTGATGGAAGCACCATGCAAAATTAGTCAGAGAAAATCTGTATGATGATATAATTAGAACCCTTTAATAGTACCTCTGATCAGAGCACCACCATGCAAAAGAGTTGGTATTCATCAACTTGGGATGTTCTTCTAGTTGTGCAATAGACTAGGCACCAAATAGTCAGAAACAAGGTAAGAATCTTTCCCCTTTTAAATTCTTAACAAAAATGCTTACAAAATATGATTCCGTAACACTCTCCAATGCTTAATATCAAACTCTGGAAAAATTCTATCCAACTTTACAAAGTCCATTTTCTCTTGATTTGACTTCAATATAAAGGAAGGCTATCTAATTACTATTTCAAAAACAGTTCCTCAAAGGTAGGGATGGGTCATCTGCAATAGTGTAAATAATAAAAGTAAAGTAAAAAAATAAAATTCATTTTAATTTAAAAAAATACTTTAAATTTTTGGCAAATATTGGTACATTGAGAGTTGGAGCCCTTCCATACTTTGTCCTGGTGGCATCGTCCCAGGTTCTTTAGTCTAGCTTTTTTTTAGCACAATCATCCAGTCTGTAGGCATAACTCCTTCTTATAAGCTCTCAGTTCTCCATATCCACTTTTGGTTTCCTTTATTTTTTATTAAAGTGTATAATTCAGTACATTCACAAGCTTGTGCAACCATCATCAATAATAAATTCCAGAATATTTTTATCACACAGAAATCTCCTCCAAAATAAACAAAAAAGACCATTTTATATCTTCTTTGGAGAAATGAAATGATGCTTGCTCAATATCATTACCTATTAGAAAAATGCAAACTAAAACCACAATGAAATACCATTTCATGTCTATTAGGATAACTATTATTAGAAAGACAGAAAATAGTGCGTTGGTACGAATACGGAGAAATTAGAACCCTTATCATGTACTGCTGGTAAAAATGTAAAATGGTGCAACCACTATGGAAAACAGAATTAGCATATGATCCAGCTTTTCACTTGTGGGTATACAACCCAAAGAATTGAAAGCAGGGCTTAAACTGATATTTGTACACCCATGTTTATAGCAGCATTATTCACAACAGCCAAAAGGAGGAAGCAACATAAATGTCCTATCAACAAATGAACAAATTGTTTTTTATATATACATTATATATGTGTGTGTGTATTATATATATAATGTGTATATACATATACATATACATATACATAATGTGTATTATATATATGTGTGTATTATATATATATATATATATATAATACACACACATACACAATGGATTCAGCCTTAAAAAGGAAATTCTGACACAAGCTATGATATGAAAAAAC
The DNA here is from genome assembly GCA_004027735.1 of Carollia perspicillata. Taxonomy (NCBI): domain Eukaryota; kingdom Metazoa; phylum Chordata; class Mammalia; order Chiroptera; family Phyllostomidae; genus Carollia; species Carollia perspicillata. The sequence continues at coordinate 28,827 of PVKM010012791.1, read as the reverse complement.
CTTGATGACATTATGCTAAGTAAAATAAGCCAGTCACAAAAGACAAATATGAATTCATTTATATGAGGTATCTAGAGTAGTCAAATTCATAGATACGGAAAGTAAAATGATGGTTTCCAAAGGCTAGGGAAAAGAGAGAAATAGGGAGTTATTGTTTAATGGGTATGGACTGTCAATTTGGGAAGGTGAAAAAATTTCTGGAGATGTATAGTAGTGATAGTTGACAACAAAGCGAATATACTTGATTCTACTGAACTGTATACTCTAAAATGGGTAAAATGGCAAATTTTATGTTATCTAAATTTTACAATGAAAAAAATCACATATATGGCATGGAAAGCAAAGCATGCCTTTATTTTGCTATATTATTTTAGAACTCTGAAAACCAATTGAAGTAGGGGAAATATGTATACAAAAACAAATTTGTATACATATAAACATGAAGATTTACTTAAATTGATTTTCCTGATTTATTAAACACTCTATGGGAACACATGAAGACCACTGTTCTGTTTTTAAATTACATTATTTTCTCATTATGTAAAACTGTTGCATGTAAATAACTATTTAACGATATTTAATATTTTGAATGCATTGTGTTGCATAACTAGTGGTTTACCATAATAAAATGTAAAAACAAACAAAAAAACACAAAGCAAAACAACAACCAAAAAAAAACCCTGTACTCATTAGCAGCCACAACTTACTCTCCTTTCCCCCTCTACCAGGTACTCCTGGCAACCACTAACCTACTTAAACATTGTTTAAAAAGACTTTTTTAAAAGAGAAATTTTAGGTTCATAGCAAAATTTAGCAGAAGGTACAGAGATTTTCTATATACTCCCTACCCCTAATATACACAGCCTTCCCCATTAGCAGCATCCTCTACCTGAACGGTAGGTATATTAATTGTAACTGATAACCCTATACTGACAAATCATCACCCGAAGTCCACAATTTACATCAGGGTTTACTCTTGGTGTCGTACACTTTATGGGGTTGGATTAATTTCAAATGACCATTATAGAATCATATAGCATAGTTTCACTGCCCTACTAATCTTGTTTCTGTCTATACATTTGCCTATTCTGGGCATTTCATATAAATGGACTCATACAATATGCGGCCTTTTGTATCTGGTTTCTTTGCTTAGCATCATTTTTCCAAGATTTATCTATGTTGTAGTGTATATCAATACTTCATTCTTTTTTTATGACTGAATAATAGTCTACTCATGGGTATACTGTATTTTATCTACCCATTCATAAGTTGATCAACATTTGGACTGTTTCCATGTTTTGGCTAGTAAGAATAACCCTTCTATGAATAATCATGTACCTATATTTTATGGACATGTTTTCAATTCTCTTGGTATACATCTAGCAGTGGATCTTCATTCTATATTCTCATCAGCAATGTCTGGGAGTTCCAATTTTTCAATCTCCTTGCCAATGCTTATTTTTGTCCTTTTCTTTTTCTTTCTAAATTCTAGCCATCCTAGTGGTGTTAAGTGGTATCTCATTGTGGTTCTGGTTTGCAATTCCCTAATGGCTAAAGATGTTGAGCGACTTTTCATGTGCTTATTGACTGCATATTCTCTTGAGAAAAATCTAGTCAAATTCTTTGTCCATTTTTAAATTAGGTTATTTTTTATTATTATTGAATTGTGAGAGATCCTTATATATTCCAGATACAAGTCTCATCAATATATGATTTGGAAATATTTTCTCCCATTCTGTGAGAAAATATATGATTTGGAAATATTTTCTCCCATTCTCCCATAAAGTGAAAAGATTTTTAATTTACTGATGATACCCTTTGAGGCACCAAGTTTTTAATTTTAAGTCCAATTTACCTATTTTTCCTTCTGCCCCCTGTATTTTTTGGTGTCATAGCTAAGAAACCATTACCTAACCCCAGGTCATAAAGATTTATTCCTATGTTTTCTTCTAAGAGTTTTATAGTTTTTGCTTTATATTTAGGTCTTTGATCCAGTCAAGTTAATTTTTACATATGATATGAAGGAGCAGTCCAATTTCAAATTTTTACATGTAAATATCCAGTTGTCTCAAAGCCATATGTTAAAAAGACAATTCTTTCCATGCTGAATTGTCTTTGTTGGAAACCTTGCTGAAAATTAGTTGACTCTGAGTGTACGGGTTTATTTCTGATTTCCAATTCTATTCCATTGATCTATAGGTCTATCTTTATGGTGGTACTATATTCTTGATATTCATACAATTTTAATATACTTACAAAGCTAATGATGTCAAACTAATACCATTTATTCTTACTGCATGTCAATACTTAAAATCTTATGTATTAGCTTCGTTTGTTACATACTTGTTATGTTTATGCAACTGAAAGTCTTGTCACTTCATATGTACTTAAGGTAAAACTCCACTTTAAAATAAAAATAAAATTCCTTATTACTCAGAATAAAAATCTGAATTATAGAAATTCAAACACCACAGCAACAGAGGCCTCTATTTCAATTTTAAACCTCTTAAATAACACCGTAAGGATTAAAAAGGTATTTACATTCCACAGTGACATATATACATATTTACATACACATGACTGCCTATTGACCAGTTTTCTGTTTCTCCCCTGACACCACCAGAAGGGGTGGAGGGGCACACAAGGGTGGGGTCAGGGGAGAAACACAAAATGCACAAAATAAAAACACAAATGTACAAGACTCAGACCCAGAGTAGTTAAATAAAATTGCCACAAAGCAAAATACCAGACATTAGAATCCAGGTTTCCAAATTTCTTTACAACCACTGGATGCTGACTCACGTAAATATTTGCTCATTCAAAATCACTTAAAATGTGCTAGACACTATATTTAGTGTTACATATGAAGATTAAATGACTGAGACCCTGCCTTCAAGGAGTCTACCATGAGAAGAAAAATAAACACCAAACAAATAAAAGGATAGAATGCTGCAATAGAAGTATATACCAGGTTCAATGGACACAAGGATTTTGTGTGTATTTCAAAGTTTCAAGACAGTTTATAGTTTCACTAGAAAAAAACTCTGAGTTTCTGCAGTTCTACAATATAAAAAGATATCTATATCCCAAGGCACTAAGGACTGTATGATCATGCAACTTGTTAGTGGCAGGAGGATTAGAACTCAGATTCCCTACACCACGGTGTAATAATCTTTCCATTATGACAAGCTAATTAATTGCCATTTGAGAAGTACTGTTAGTTTGAGTAAAATCTGTAAGAATGTGTCCTCCCCAAATTCAAAAAACATTTTTTAAAAATTAGCTATAACCTTATTCAGAAGGTAACCACCCAGTAATTTCCTGGCAGATATTACATATTAAGGATGGCATAAATCTACTTTAAACTAGGAGTTTTATTTTCTACATTTTGTGCAAATTATTCTCAGCCTCCTTTTTAACAAATAAATGAGAATTTATACAGCCAAATCAGAGAGAGCCTCTCATCACAATCCCCGAGGAAGTACATATTTATGTCAATGTTAATACCTGAAATGCTTCAAATACTCAGGAACACTTGGATAACTTCACTTTTCAAAATACCTTTAGTTACAATTAATCTCACTGATTTATAGAGTCTTCTAAAATTCAGTCATTCATTAAACACACCTACTCTGTGGCAAATTCAGCTGTAGACACAATACCTTTCCTATTCTTAAGGTATTCTTAGTCTGGTGGGGTTGGGGTGGGGGGTAAGTAAACAGACAATTGTAAAGGAGTGTGGTAAATGCTATGACAGGCATATGTTCACAGGGAGAAGAGACGGAGTTCAGGAAAGAGACACCTAACCTGAATAAGCAGCTGGCTCACAACATTTGGCTTCAAATTATTTTTGGTTGTTTCAAAAAATCAATTTTCCCTCTCCACGGAACATAGCTTGGCCGTAAGTGAAGTCATTCAAAACAAAACAAAACAAAATTCATATAGTCTCTAAAGCAAGTTCCTGCAAATGCAGAGTAACTTTTGAGCAATAGAAGATATGTATATCAACAACAAAGATGACTGATTTTAAGGTATCAACGTTCATCTAAATGTATAATATATATGTGTGTTACTGTATCAACCACATTTACTTTAGGGTCATGCTTCACATATGGCTTCATTCATCATACACAAAAACTGGTTACAATATTTGGAATAACAATTACCAATAGAAACCACAACTTTTAAGACATTTTACCATATTTCTGAAAGTTTAAAATTCTAAGTAAAGTGATCCATCCATGTGAATATCTGTTATTATCAACAAAAATTTTCACCTGCCAGAAAATAGCAACCTTTAAAAACATCTTATTAAAATTAAAATTCCCTTTTGTACAATGTGAAGGGAACATCATCAATTCTGCAGAAATGAATTGATGTTTAACTGATATTACTATTATTATTATTAATCACAAATATAGTTCTTAGGAAGTATTTCACACATTTTAATCAGGCAAATACAAGTATGTAAATGTAAAGTGCTATTGATAACGGCATACCAAAAGAACTAGAAACAACTGACAACAGCATGTGTTAAAATTAACATACATAATCTATAATTCTAATATTTGATTTTTGCAATGGAACATAAAACTGTTAGCAAGAGAATCAGGAATGTCACTAATCGTCTCACTTATAACTGATTTTATTTCAATACAATTTTGGTAATTTTTTCCCTACATAATCTCTCTCTGTCTTTTTTATCCTCATCTGAGGACATTTTTTCACTGCTTTTAGAGAGAGAGAAAGGGAGAGAGAGAAAAACATTCACGTAAGAGAGAAACAGCGACTGGGTGCCTCCCATACGTGCCCACACCAGGGATCAAACCCTCAACCAGGTATGTCCCCGACCAAGAACTGAACCTGCAATCTTTCCATTACAGGGCAACACTCCAACCAACTGAACCACACCTGCCAGGGTTAGGATCTCTTTTATATTTACTTCAACAACTATCACAAAGTGATAATAAAACTGCAAAGAAATTGTAACAAGTATTAAATCAATAAAATAAAAAAAAAATATGTCAACAAACCAGAAGAGGCTGAGAAAGTCAATGTGTAAAACAAGATTTCAATTAATCTGAAATAGAGCTGTAGTTTGACAGAGATCTTTCACTATCCTAAATACTTTCAGATTGTTCCCAATGGTGCCATCTTGGCTAGGCATTCACTGTACCAACATTTAGAACAGTCTTAGCTCTATCAGAGAACAAAAAGAGAATTGTATAAATGGATACACATTAATTATCTGAAAATGTGACATAGTCATGAGTTATAATAGGTATATAAACATTCTAGAGCTGCTTATATTTAAAATCTGTAAGAAAGATTCAGTCTCTTTTACCTGGACTTCCTCTAGAGTATAACTTATGCTGCTCTCCAAAATACATAAGTAAGGTTTACACTTTTCCAAACAGAGATTAGTTAATCCTAACCCTCCCCATACGCACCTCATTTTCTTTTTAAAATGTGCATTTGGTGGGAGAGCATATTCTCTTGGATGCTTAGAGTCAATTTCAAAGCTTGACTATTACGAGATTCCTTTCTCAACTTCTTGGGAATTGGTCAAATTATATTTATTTCTCCACTGTTTTTTTTAAGTTTCTAAATCATCCGTAATAAACATCTGGCTTTTATTCTTATTCTTTTAATTACTTCCAGTCTGTGCACACTTGACTTTTCTAGCATAAAGTTTCTAAAAATTATTCCATAATCAATGTGTGAAACAGGTGTAGCCAAAAAAGAAAGATTCCTTCCTTGCCTTCATCTACTGTACATGGATACCATTCCTCTGGGTACCAGAGACCAAAACTCTGCCAGCATTTAAAAAATCCCCTTTTGTATTGTGAGTGCAAATCTAATTTGTTTTCCACTGCCACTCATAGGACTTTCCTAGCATTACTCTTTTGCCTTCTTCTCTCATTTCCTTCATCCCTTTCCATCGAGTGTACATGTTGGGTATTATTTCTCTCCCCCTACTCTCCCTCCAACCTCATGTATTAGCTATAAAATAGATGTAAAGCTTGGTGCATGTTCAAAAATTTTATGATCAAAATACATACTTAGCAAATTGTTTGGCTAAATCTTTCATGTATGATGAAAGATTATTACCACAATTCATTAGCAAATTATAGACTTTGAAATGTAGGCAGACAAATATTTGGCCCTGTATCAATCAATTTGGACCAGCTGGGTAGAAATTCACACAATCCCAGGAAGCCCGGGAAGTGAGGTGCTCTTTCATTTTTCATTCACTTGAAACATTAAAGAAAATTATTATTCTATAAAAATGTCCACTTTTACTGGAGATTTTAGTAGAGCCATTAGAGTTTTATTTTCAGTCTATTCTCATGACCAATAAACTGATCATTTTTCTTGCAACTGATTGCAGAAGAATAGTACCTAATGCATACATAGACAACTTAATATCTGAGTATTAATACTCCAGTTTAAAAGTTGAATATTTAATAATGGTCCTACTGCCCCAAAAAGGTATGTGTGGGCATGGGTATACTTCTACATACACTAAATCAGCCTGGACACTAATTTTGCAGTTATTCACAATAAATAATACCATTAGCATTCTTTTTCTGAGACCCCCTAGTCCAGTGAGGTGACCCTGTACAAAGATCCTGATTGATCCTATGTCTCTCTGCTTTGGTTAAGCTACAAGGCTGTATACGGGGACAGCTGCACTTTGGGAGGAACTTAAAACAAATTTCATCTAGTGACATCTAATCCAATGCTTGGTACAAGATGCATGAAAAAGTCAGTGTCAAAATTAAACAATGCCAGCTTTGCAATGAGCAGATGCTTTTGCCTTGCAGCTGTAAAAACCTTAAAACAATCCAGTACTCTACTGTCTGGTCACGCAATGACCACAAAGCAAGGAATACATTTTGTCACTTATAGAAGATGTTTGCTGTGAGCTTTTATAGTCCTTTTTTTCCTTAAAAAAAAAAAAGTTTAGAAACATAATGGGAATATGCTGGGGGTAACAGTTCAGTAATAAAGCTCTAAATTGTACCACAGAATTTTTAAGTATATTTGTCACACTAAATATATTTGGAAAAGAATAACTCCTTGACAAGATAGTATTAAGCTATACACAAAATGTATCATAGAATGGAAAAATCACCATAAACAAATGTTTTAAGAGATCATGGTAAAAAAATCTTTCATATATAAGGACAAACATGTAAATAATTTTCTACATGCAAGCCTTATATTAATACATCTAGTCTTGGTCTAGCACTCTCCCTTTCATTTACTAATCCTTTGACTTACTTGCTTCTTCAGTTTTTTTGTTTGTTTTATTTTTGTTTGTTTTTCTGTTTTTTCTAGAGTGGGGTAGGGAGAAGATTAGGGAGCTTATCATTTTTACTTTATGACTAGAGGATACTTAAATATTAAAATTGTTCTCAGCTTAAATAACATGGTATTTCAGCTTAAGAAACAAGGGCTATAAAGAAATTGCAGCCTTTTCTAACCTTCACCCTTCAGGACAGAATCCTGTCTCTGGCATTCAGGAATCTAGGGGTTAATATTTTAATACAGAAATAAACTGTTCTTCATGAGAAGAACTGCTCCAACTACTATGTCTGTGGAACCAGAGAACCAGCCCTACCCAAGTGACTGCATGGTCACGATCAATCAACTTCCGCTAATTGAGGTTCTGGCTTTAAAGATAGCTTTGTACAGTAACTATAAGAAAGAGAACCTAGTAATCTTACCTTTAGTTTAAACAGTCTACTGCAAAAACATTGTTTTTCAGTAAGTTTTTTGAATCAAATTTTTTTCTTGAAATCCTTTTCTGCCCAAGGATATTAATACCTTAACGCCTCACTGCCTATAAATTTCATTGGATGTCTTATTGGTTGAAGGTTTGGGGATTCCCCTTAATTTCCTCCCCACCCTATAACTTAAATTTTAGTAAGTCCCAAAATAATACCCACACTAATAGTAAATTAATACAATTTTATTTTAACCCCAAAGAAGGCATACTACTTCCTTCATTAAAAGTATCTGAGAAAATCTAAAATATTTTTGTGATTGCTTTTACAGTTCTATATTTTATTTTCTAAAAATGTAATTAAAACATATTAATGTATAGAGCATACTGGTGCATTATGTCTTTTTAAATATAAATTCTAGACATTCATTTAAAGAAATGGGCCAAACTTAGAAATAGTTTTTTCTATGAAATGTTTACAATTATAATTAAATTATACATTATTAGTATGATTATGTTGTATTGTTCGCTAATAGCTACAATTAGAATGAACATGAATTATGATGTCAATAGTATATGCCATCAAACAAAGTAAACCATGCAACAAATACATATCACAAGAGAATTAAACTATAAAAACATAAAAAAATAACTGACATGTATTCCCAGATGTGATCCCTTACATCTTAACCCACACAGAAGAATAAGAATTAATTATTTTACAATGGCAGTATTCCAAATTATAATATTGTAACCTGAACAGCTTCAAGGATAAGGAATAACTATAAATTTCCACAAACTGGGTCTACTTACATTATTACTTCATAATAACTTTAATAATCAGAATTATGTTGACAAGAAGTACAAGAAGATTTTGTTTAGAAGTGTATTCCAACTTAAGGTTCTTAATTACACAATTCTAATTCAAATCTAATGGATTTTAATACATTATATATTTTTACGGGACCACATAGACGTTTGCAAAGTGACTGGTTCAAATAAATTGTCCTCTTTTAAGTTCATTTTTATCCCTTTGAGTTTACTCAGTAACACCAATATATTTTTAAAGTATATATTTTACACGAAAAATACATAAGTCACAAATCAAAAGCTAACAGATGTGTGACTTCTAATTAGTTATAATAATCTGTGCTTCAATGCCATTAGAATGAGCCTTTCTTTTCTTTTGAAAACTAAAAATGCTTTCCTTTGAATTTTAAACTGTCAGGGTGCTTCAAAGTCAATGTACAAAATCTGCTTTGATTAAAATTTTAGACATCTACAGTGATAACTTTATAAAAGGAAAATATTAAATTATAATTATCCTAAACAGACACAGTCTTGTGAAACTAACCCTACATTCATGTTAAAACACAAAGAGTTGAATATAATGAATTTGATTCATCCTCGGACACAAAGCTTCACCACAGTAAACTCAGTCAACTGTTGCTCTTGCGTCTATATTCATGGTGCTTAAATAGCGCACTTTAAAACAAAAAATACTCCAATTGGCTTTTCATATATCCACCCTCCCCAAAAATAACGCACTTGAAAAACTCCAATGATATGAAAGACTTCAAGGCCTCTTTTCTCCCTTTCATACCTCTTTTTTTTTTTATTTCTGTTTGCAGTAATCTGCCTTTCTCTTTCTCTTTCTCATTGCTACAGAGCAAGCGAAGAGGCTCAGAGCTTTGAAAAGGGGGCTCAGTGTGTAATGGGTCCACTAGAATTAATTTACTTGCACCAAATCCATTGAGCACAGAGGTTCCCCCCCCCACCTCTCTCTCTTCTCAAATCATTTGGAGTTGAACGCAGCCCCCAGCCTTTGTAATTCTAGTAAAGCACTTAAAGTGCACAGTAGGTGTTCATGAGGACCATCTGGTCAAAAGCAAAACAAGCTGCTGATTTTGCCTTTGAATAGAATGAAGCAAGTGTGAATTAGTCTCTTCAATTAGCACTATTACAACCTGTCAAGTGCATATTGTAAAACAGGATTATTACAGTATTGGTCACCAGTGCAATTATTTACTCTCTGCCTTTTCTTGCATATAAAAATGTCTTATGTTTATTAGTTTCTGATAACCGAATATAATTTCTCTTAACCCAGGCATTTCAAAACTACCAACCCACAAATCACAGATTATGAAATGTGGTCAGCTGAGTAGACGTTAAAATACATGTATCTTAAGTAACAAAGGAATAAAGCATCATCCTTAATTTCTAACAAAATTTCATTGTTTCTATCTTCTTGAAATGTAGGTGAAGAAATATTTACATGTGCTAAAAATAATTTCCAACGGAGATTATTCTAAAATACTTTCAGAGAATGAAAAAGACTTATCAGTTCCAAATGGCTGCATTGTACATATTACTTAAACTTATTTCCTAAAAAGATAATTTATTAAGAATCACAAAAAACCTCAATATTTATAAGATGGTCATTACTGATTCCATTAAAATGGTATAACTTCAACAAATCTCAGTTATAAAATGTAACTTGAAACTAATAATATATGTGCATATTTGAAAGAAACTCATAATCTCCTTTTCTGAAAGCTGAATAAAGGCTTGAATTCATTGCCCAGTTGCTTAAGAAATTATATTTCTTTCATTCTTGCTAAAATGTCATCTGTGATTTCAAATTTAAAAAATCAAACTACGCTATATGGTAATTAAAATGGATTCATTCTAATTGAGCTTATATATGCCACTTATCTTGCAGTAAAAATAAACTACTTAAACTTTTAATTAAATAAGCACACAATTTAATTTACCCTCTTGCATATGCACATTCTAAGCTACCCTGATCTTCAGTTTTGTGCCAGCACCCCCCCACCAACACTGAAAAACAAACAAAAAACCCCAGTATACCTAAAACATTTACAGAAAGGGCATGCTAGTTAAGTTATAGTCAACCCACTACTAGAAAATTGCCCATTAGTACAATCTGTAAAAATTACATATTTAATTACTGTTAATGACCACCAGCATTAAAGAAATAGTTTGAAATATTCGTTAGCCAAGCAAGTTGAGAAAGCAGCAAGTAGAAAAACAGGCAGAAAACCCAACACAGGTTTCAAATTTACAGAATCAGAATTAGCCTCATGATTTCACGATTATTTAGTCATGATTATTTTTGAGGACTGGTATGATTTATGTATTTAGCTCTCTTCTTATTGCTAATTCACACTGATGGCTTCCCCATTGACAATCACTAGTATTAGTAGTGAAATGTTTTACTATTCCATGCAAGATACATCTTTACAGGTTGTCAATTTTTCCTTTATTCCCATGAAGAACTAAATCAACATTAATAAAACAGTGAGAATTCTAGGGTAAAGTGAAACTTGGAAGAGGATTTAAATCATGCTTCTTGCTATAGTAGATACGTAAGACTCCACGATTCCACACCAAAAATACTTAGGTTTCTTAAAATTGTTATTCTGGGTCATGTACGTATTCCATAAGTTTGTATGACATCTACAAAGGAAAGTGGATATTCTGCCCAATAGAAGCTTTGCAGTAGTAAGATGGACAACAAACAAACTGTTTCCAAGAAAAGTTGGCCTGGTTTCAGGGACTTTATATCCTTTTCCACACCAGGGTTTGGGATTTGCAGTAGGCAAATCAATCTCCCCCGACCTTAATTTAACCGATCCCAAGTGCATTTGTAAGCAGATCTTTAACATTATTAGACAGAATTACTAGAATCTGTACAATTAACTTTAAAAATCTAAATTCTCAATGTAGAAGATTCATTAAGATAAAATAAGCTTGTTTAAATTTTCAAGGATATCCACTATTTTAAAGTGTGGCAAGTAAGTGATTTAGGACCCCGAAAGGTAAAAGGACAGATTGTCACAAAGTTATTTTTCTATTATTTGATATATTTTACAAACTTTCACATAACGGAAAAGAAGAAGGATATTTATTCTTATAACTACTTGTAACTCTCCATTCTGACCTTTTAATATTATTTCTGCCTTTTTCTCAAGTAGGAGGATAATATAAGTGGAAGGATTTGTAAAGAGCTTTAAAAAAATAACCTCAATATCTAACTAGCTTAAATTAAAATCTAAAGCACCCAAAGGACATAAGTCATGCATTGTGAGGCAAGATACCACAGACCAGAATGAACAAACACTAGTACAATTATCGGTTTATCACTACTAACGTGCATGAACATATGGTCACTGAAGAGTTTATTTGAAATTCTAACTGCTTCTAAGATCTATTTTCTAATTTAGTATTTTTAAATGTATTTTTGTTTAATTAAAAGTTTATATAATAGTTTCTTTTTCAACCCTATTTCACTTAATAGAAATTTCCCTTTGGGGGAGAAATATTAAAACAGCCTTCTTTTCAAAAGAAAAGGCTTTCAAAAAATTAAAATGACAAAAAAATGTATTATTTTTTCACCTACAACAAAGATAATACACTACTAGAAAGCAAAAAATCAGTTTATTTGTTTTAATTCCTTACTTTTCTTCATATATTGATCAAGATTTATTCTTGGACCTATTTAAAAACACTGAAAAGAGATCTCTGAAACTGGCTATAGAAATTAATTTACAATTTAGGATACATGGCATCATTAAGCTTCCACATTAATAGAAAAATTCTAGCATTTATTAAATAACACTGCAAAATCATTTTAAGATGATAGCAAACTGACTTTTAATCATGTACAACGCAGGTACTTCGGTGTTACTGTGGGTTGCACAGCTGTAGCATAGTAGTGCCCAGTCCTCCTGAAACTCTACCTCACTAGGTGTTCCACAAGTTACAGAAGGACGTTTTAGGGCTGGGTCTAAGAAGGGTGATCCTAGGACTAAAGAAAATAGTTCATGTCCTCTTTCTAAATTGTAGCAAGAATAAAAAACCCTACATGTACCTGTTCTTCACACAGAAAAGCAACTGCTATCAGAAACAACTGGATTTACTGGCAGTGAAGGAGCCTGGCAAGAAGCATTTCAAAGTGTTATTTTAAATCAACCAAAAAAATGGGGGGAAAAGAAAAATGAAATAGGAGAAGAAGCCAAATTCTTGCCAAGAAATACATAAGACTATCTGTCTTTACAAAAATATTTCTGGGACATTTTTCATTTAGAAAATGGTGTAAAAAAAGGTTTACTGTTTTTTAAGTCTTTGAAGCTTAAAATGTATTTGATAATCTAAATAGCAGGCCTTGAAGAACAGTTTCAGCCAACTGTGACGCATCATGGCACATTGACAGAATTTTAAACATTTCTTTTAATAATTGATGTAGTCGTTTTGAATCACTCTGCATAGGATATCAGGTGTGAGCAGATTGCATTAACACCGCTTAAACATTTCAACTTGTCAGTATGGCCAACTCGATTTCGGAAATATTTGCAGTATTTTCCCATCGAAACAGTAATAAAGGCAAAATAAATATATGCCACTACTTTATAATCACCGAACATTAATGAATATTTTATGTCTTTTTAAATCTCCCTGTTTAATTTAAAAGGGTGAAATTAAGTCTCCTCCCTGCAATATGCCAATTATCTGTAAATCAAACAATAACTTGGCCATTATGCTCCTTTTGTTAATATAAGAGAAACTAATTTGAAAACACTGAAAGGCATTTTTAGATTATCAGTTTAATAGTCCTTTCTGCCCTCTTGCGGGAGAAAGCAGAAATACACTCAAACTATAGAAACTGGAAATGAAAAAATATACAAGGTAAAATTTTAGCAATAAAAATTTCATTCAGAAATAAAAATAAAGCAGTCCATATTTATACATAATGCATTAAATTAAAACTGTCTCCAATTAAGAAAATAAATCAACAAAATAAAAATGACCTCTTCTCATCTTTGCTTTTCTTGATTAAACTAGAGTTATTTTGAAATTAAATTTCTTCACTTAATTATACTAAATATATACTTTAAATTTTAGCAATGTGAAGTTCCCAGAATAACTTTGTAATAGATACTTCTTGTGCAAAAACAATGATTATTCAAGGAATTAAAAATCTAAATTTAGAGAGTAGGACACCCACCATAGAGGTTAAAAATGAGATGGCAATTAATATATTTTAAACCATGATAAAAAAATCAGATAATTCAAACCTTTGATTCAAATTAGGGGCCAAGAAAAGTTTTGAAGGTTTTAGTTACTAGTCAACAACTATTCAAGTGATAAACACAGAAAATAAACTTCAAGCAATGAGTTATGACACATTCAAAAGCTGAAATTCATTGACAAAACATGAAAAAAAGGGAAACATTAATAGTCTAGCCATTACTGAAACAATTCATGTACTTCTGAAAAATGATTAGGATGAAAACAAGTTGTTCTTTCAATGTGACAGTAATTATCCTAAGCAATATAGTCCAAGAAAAAAATTTATGAAATAATCCATGATTAAGTATGATTAATTCTCTTTGTAAAAACGTTAATAGACAAATGATTGCTATCTTCACAACTTACAAGGAGTAATGTGACATAATCATCATTTCAGTGTTTCTAAACACAAGTCCTGTCGTAGCCTTTACACACTTTCCTCCCAGTGGAGATAAATTACTGGCTTTTAGGTAGGTGGGGTCACAGGTAAGAAGATACTTCTCCTCTCTCGGGGGAGGTTCTTTCTGAAACAGTAGTCCTGGTTGGCCACACTGAAGAAAAAACTGACTACAAATAGACTCTTCACAGATATTCTGAGTTAAATGACTGAAAGTTTGTTTCCGTCAGCATCTCTCAAATACTGCCCAAGACTGGGACTGAGCTACTTAAGAAAAGTCCTCTCAAATTCTTTTTGGAAACAGACAGGCAATACATTTTAAATAATTTATTTGAAAGCAAAATTTCAAATAAAATATAAGCATGTTCAAAAATGCATGCTAGCAGAAATGTCCAAATTAATATTTTGGACAATTACCACAAAACCATGAAATACATTACATAATAACGAGTATTTTAAACAGAGTTTTAAGGTGCCTATTTTAAGAATGATCAAGAGCTCCCATTTACAACATGTTTTTCTAGGTCAAGTCATTTAATATATCTACAGTAATCATGATGCTCCAGTTAATTAAAATTAAGAATCCAACAATGAAATATAAAGAGAGTTTTCAACCAGAACAGATAAGCCCTCTTTAACAGGGTCAACATTAGCTATAATGAGCTACCTTTATTCCTTAGCTGTGAGACATAACTCACCTCTTGAATGGTACTGCTTCCTGAGAAGTTCAGGTTGTACTCCCGCTGGACTTCTCGGTGGGTGATGATCAGCATGAAGTTTTGATTTAATGACTCCTGCAGGGCACTGAAAGGGTTGAGAGAAAAACAAGGAACTCTTGAGATGAACAAGTTCTAGCTTGCTTTACAGCTAGCTGCAAAAACCCCAGGAGTACCATAACCTCCACACAGGCATGTCCGGGCCCAATGTTATCATCTTTTCAGCTCCTAAAGGCAAAAGAGCATGCTGAGAACAACCAAAGGGAGCTAACCTGTTAACTCCTTCTCTACCACGGTTTTTTAAACTTCGAATCCAAATATTTTGCATACATAAGAATTTTCTACAAGCCATATACTACTGTCTGCATATGTATTTCCTCCAAAAGAACCAAATTTTTCAATTACATCAAACTCCAAATATGTTACTAAAATATATACTTGCTGTTCTGGAGGAAAAGAAATATGAAACTATTGTTTGTCTCCATGAATGTTATATAAGAATAAAAATATGGTTTAAATCAAAATTGAGAAAGTATTGAAATCTACAGAACTTTAAATGCTACATCAAAATTCCTTTAAAATAACTGTGCTTTCCCTTAGGACTAAGGAATATACAGAATTCAGAAACTGGAGAATTCAGAGCAACATTAAACTCCGTGCCAAAGTTCCAAAACATTAGAAATGTGTCAGAGCCATAAAGAGTTAATGAAATTAACCACATAAATTAAGAAGTATTAAGTCATGGTTCTATTTGTTTATGACAATACTAAGAAGTACTGTCAACATTAAAGATAAAAATATATCACCATTATTTATGAATAATTAGTACCACCAGCCTCAAGTGTACTTATGCCATATTTATGGAATTAGGACAATATTTTGTGTGCTGCATTATTCTGGCCTCATCACTCCTCCTTTGCCAATCTGTAACTATGTGATAAACATACATGGGACATAAAATTAAAATTAGGCAGTTCATCTGTTTGTTCTATTTTCTCCTATAGAGTTCACAAGTTGATTACAGACTAAAATTAACTAGGAAACACTGAGACATAGCATGAAATACTATTACTCAAAATCAAGGGAATGATACTCCACAAAACTAGTTCCTTTAGGCAAGGACCTTTGTCACTGTCTCCTTAGCACCAAGCACAATGTCTTGTATACTGCAGATAAATATTGAATGAATAATGAATAAACTGTGAACTTCCAGAAGGCAAGAGTCTTATTCAATTTTGTATCTCAAACAGCAATCATGCCTTCTGGAAAACTACCATGGGAATTAAGATTTTGATTTTGATTTACTGAGTTATCAATATTAAATCAATGCTTTGCATTATTCCAAGTGCTAAAAAAAAACTAACCCAAATAATACCTAGTTCTTATTCATAAAAAGCTTCACAATCTTATAAATGTAAACAAATACATAAATGGCCATAATATAATGTAATAGATACAGCTGAGAAACTGAAGAGCGGGTGGGGGAGTACAATGAAACCTAAGAAGGAAGTGCTAAACTCCGTCCCAGTGACAGGGGGAAGAGTTTAGGGGAAAGCTTCAGAGAAAGAAGGAAGGAGAGGGAGAGAAAGAAAGGGAGGGGAAGGGGGAGGGGAAAGAGGGAGGAGAAAGAGGGAGGGGTGGGGACAGGGGGAGGGGAAGAGCTGGGAGAGAAATGGATGTATAGATATAAGTTAAAATATGAAGGGTGAGTAGAACTTTTGAGTTGATCATTTGGAAGGAATAAAATTTTTGTTTTGCTTGGGGAAGAGACAAGTGGCACTTTTCAGACAAAGAAATAAATGGAAGAACATATCATATTCACTCACTTTGTTAACATATTTTTATTGTGCACCTATCAAGGTTTATGACACTGTTCTAGTTGCTAGGGATACAGAGGTGAACAAGAAAAACATGGTCACTGCTTTATGAAACCTATATTCTAGTCAAGGACACAAACAATTAAGTAAATGTAGAAGTAATTTTATAGAATACCAAGTGCTGTGAAGAAAATAAAACAGGATTACAACATAAAAGGTAAAGGTGGAGGGAAGGGTGAAGAAAATTATTTTCACCAAAATAGTTTTAGGGAAAGCACATCTGAGAAAGTTGAGGATGGTATGATAAAGAAAGAGGTAACAGGAGTCTTATTATGTAGGTCCTTGTAGACCCTGTAAAGAACTTCACATTTACAGGAAGTGCAAAAGAAAACCATTGGAGGGGTTTTACACAGGGAAATAATCAAGATCTGACTTGCAGTGACACTTCTACAATTATTATTCTGGCTGCTCTGGCCACAGTGAGGAGTGAAGCCATGGAGAGCAGACAGGCCAGTCCTGGCAAGAGGTGATGGCGCTAACTCTCATTTTTTCTGCCTACCTGTGCCATAGGGTGAAAGAGGGAGAGACAGTGAAGAGTAGTCAGGTTTACTTGTATTTTAGAGGTAGAAGCCAGAAGACTTACTGATGGCATATGAAATAGATATACCTATGAAAGGCCTTGAAACTGCAAGGCTCCTGGCCTGAGCAAATGGGAGGATGGATTTGCATTTAACAAAGAAAACTGGGGTATGAACAGACTGTGTGGGGAAACAGAGTGAGAAGTTCTAGAAATACTGTTAAGATGCTCACCAGACATCCAAAAAAAGAGATGCACAGTTACATGGGAGTTGAAAGTTAAGAGCTCGGAGCAGGACAGCTGACAGCATTATAGACAGTATTTAGATTTTGTGGCTAAAAGAAATCACCTGGAAAAATACGTTACTTAGAGAAAAGGAGACAGGCCAAAATGGATCCGTCGGGCATGGCAATAATTTGACATCAAGACAGGAGGAAGAATCTGTATAAAAAAGACTGGTAAATGGTCAGTGAGCCTAAGAGAAAACCAAGAAGGGTTAGTACAGGGGGGCCAAAAGAAGTAACTTTCAATTAGGAGCAATTATGACTAATGGTGCTGATATATGCAGTAAAGCCAGAAAAATGACCATGTTCAGGAAATTGTGAAATGCTCAGTGTGACCACAAACAGGAGTGCATGAGTAGTGTTGTGAGGCTGAAACAGCGGGCTGAGTCAACGTTCAATATATGCAAGTTAAATAATTCAGGGTGGAGAGTGGCAAGTAATGAAAAGGTGCTCAGAGTTTCAAGGATTTTCAAAGGTAGATCTATTTCACAACTATTCTCTAAAATGTGGCTTTTGTTCTAGAGCTTGGCTAACTTTGCTCATGTCAAAAACATCACACCATACTGAATTCAATCGCTATTCATGTCGTTCTCATCCTCCTTCCCGCCCCTCACCCACATCCCAAATACTGCAGAGCTTTCAGACCACATCATAGCCTGCCATTTGTACATATTAGAGACCTCCTCTTCTCTGAATTCCCATATTACAAACTTTATTTAATGCTTAATTATAGTGTGTTTTATACGTTTTGCTCTGTTTCACGTGTGGAAGTCCTAAATTCAAGACTACAAATCTTTTGTGGGTAATTAGCTTATTATCCATCAGTATTTCCCCTTGGGGACTCTCATTTCAAGGTGAT
This sequence comes from Carollia perspicillata, assembly GCA_004027735.1. Taxonomy (NCBI): domain Eukaryota; kingdom Metazoa; phylum Chordata; class Mammalia; order Chiroptera; family Phyllostomidae; genus Carollia; species Carollia perspicillata. Next base: position 10,352 of record PVKM010012791.1, on the reverse strand, counting down.
TCAATTCAATCCTATAGATATTAAGGAACAGCTCTGCATATTCTGAACTGCATATTTTAAAAAAACTGTTAATTCTCATCTTTTCTGCCTGCCTGTGCCATTTTATTCACAAAATTGTGGTTCACAAATGTTAAGTAATTGCCCAAGGTTATACAGCTCTAAAAAGATGAAACCCAGTTTCTAAGCTGCACTTACTTCTATGTTCTTTACACATCAGCATCTTATCTCCCAAATGGCTAGGCTGCTTTGGGGATAAAAATATGAACAACTGCTATGAGTTCACAATTCATTTATTCTTTCCACTATGATTTGTAATAATACAGAAGGAATAAAAGACATAACCACTGACCTCAAGAAAGACTATTCCCAGAGTTTAAAACAGATGTGAGGATTGTACAGATGTGGGAAAGAGTAATATTTTGAAGTACTGTGAAGAAGAATGAATAGTAATTTGGCAAGTGAATATGTGCAATGACTTTATGCAGACTAGTTTGAGCAGAGATAGAAATGGGAGAATATAAAGAAGGGTGTAGAAAGCATGCGGAAGAAGTTTAAGGGAATGTGAAGACAGGTTTGTAAAGGAAAAAACTTGAAAAACAGTAAGGACTTACATATGAGGGCTTCAAATGCTAGAGTAAGGAGCTCAGAATTCCAGAAGTCTTGATTATTATAAAGATCCTCCTTTAGCTTCACATATGAGTCTATGCATATGTTTAATACTTTTAATGCTTGCCTTTATGCAATTCCTTAGGAATGCTTCTTGATCTTGACTGGCAGACTTGTGCAATAACTCTACAGAAAGGTTTGCCAGGACCAGTATTGTCAAACTACTGTAGATGAACACCAATTTAGTCTAGTTCTACAATTCAACAACCCTGAAAAGGGCAAGTTGGCAAGAAAAAATATTTATGACTTTAAACTGCTCCGGAGTCACAGAGCCAGGTTTGAATCCCTGCTCTACAACTTGTTAGCTGTATGATCACGTATTCTTTTCAGGGGTATTTATTGTCTGCGGGGGTGGGAATGGGCAAAAAAAACAGGAATTATCTTCTGCAGGGCAGGCTCTTTATAGTACAGGCTTCCCCTGTTAGGTAAGTGTTCTAGGAACCTGTCTGTATCAGCATACCAGTTGGTGTTGTGGTGAGAGGTTGTGTTCACTTCAGTGAATTTTTTTTGAAGACCCTTTCAACGTGTTTTTGCCCATTTAATGACGGGTGATTTACGAGTGCACGTACCCCTACTGCACTGAGTGCTCAGCAGTTTTTGGCCAAAAACAGCACAACCCGCGTGCCCCACCTTCTCTACATCCAATCTTGCACTGAGCAACTCTCCTCTCACCATGAATAAAGTCCTCAAAGGGAAACGTTTTGCTGATGTGGAAGAGGTGAAACAAAAAATGGCAGAAGCACCAAAAGGCATCAAAATTGATCAGTTCAAAAACTGTTTTGAGCAGTGGGGAAAAAATCTCAATAGGTGTACTGCATCGAATGGAGAGTACTTTGAAGGTGACTGAAGTTTAAACATATAAGAATAAATGTACATTTTTTTATAAATAAATTCCAGGCCCAATTTTAGGCACTTAGTTACTCTATAAATTTTCAGTTTCCTCTTCAGAAAAAGGATAATACTCCTTACTTCACTGAATTATGAATATTAAATTTTAGAAAGTGGGAATTTTTATGCATGTAAGTTTTAAGGTGATGTGTTATGACTTACTAATAATAGAACACATTTGAGGGATTTTTATACTTGAAACCCTATAGTGACAGTGAAACATTAACAAATGGATTCATGGTGCTTTTGTGGCAGTTATTTTTCACTTTAGTTCCTTTCTTCTGCAGGAGGTCACAAAGGCTAAAATCTGTTTTGATGCACTGAATATACTGTACATTATGCCTGATGTTATCCAGACTCAGTGTTTTACACAGGTCTTCTTTGGGGTTGATATAGCACATTCATGCTCCCTATGAGAATGTTTTGGCTGGAGGAGTAAGATGAGGGTATTATTTGCAACCTCAGGCGTCAGCTTGATTCATTCACTTAGCCATTAATAATAATGACTAGCCTTTAATGAATGCTACTATATAACTGGCAAAGAGTTTCCTGTCAAGAAGTTATTGTTTTCGTTTTACACAAAATAAGTTGCAGTGGCTCAGGTCTAACTCATCATCTGTCCTCCAGGTACAGGAGAAAGGAACCCAGTAAGATCATACCTTTGCCTTCATTGAATTTATTGAGAGATGGGCAGACAAGCAAACTAACAATTCATATATGGTAATTTGCTAAGAACTCCAACACCACTTTTCCTAAGATGCTATAAAAATATAAAGAAATCCACAGAATTTGGCATGTGAACTGAGTGAGTTTTGTTTCATGAGTTCCTCCCCGACCCCTCCAGCTGGTAGAGGGATGGGAAGGAGCAGGGAAGGCTATTAAGAAATTTATCGTGCTAATTTGCAAAGACTATTGCTAAAATATTATCTTGGCAGACTGATTCTAGCTGCTGCTTAGCAGAATGAGTTAAGTCTTCAGTTGCGGCATTAGGAGCAATTTTCTCCTTAACAGTGTCTTCTAATGGGTGGTTAGGATAGTTACCCACCATCAACCCACCTTCAAGCATGCTCTCTTTTACCTTCAAATTGCAAAGTCATTCATACCACTTGAAATTTTGACCCTTCAAGTAGCTCTGAAGATCCCTGCCAACCAAAGTACGTAGATGAGAAATAACATGAAATGGGTGTTTTTGTTTGTTTGTTTTTAAATTCTAGTATGTGGGGGGGAGTTATTCATTCTGGAATTAGTAATAACCTTATTATTCTTTTTTAAAATATCTTATTTATTTATCTTTAGAGGGGAAGGGAAGGAGAGAGGGAGAGAAATATCAATGTATGGTTCCCCCTCGTACATTCCCTGCTGGGAACTGGCCTGCAACCCAGGCATGTGCCCTGACTGGGAATCAAACCGCGATCCTTTGGTTCACAGGCCTGTACTCAATCCACTGAGCTACACCAGCCAGGGCATGGGTTTTTTTTTTAATGGCATGTTTTCTCTCCAATTAGAGAGAGAAGGAAAAATGCAAGCAAATGCAGAAGCTCTTCAAAAGCAATCTGAATTCTAACCCAATGCAATAGATGTTTTGATAGAATAACTATTCTCACTGGCTTTTAATTTTTCATTCTCCATTATGATTTTCCTTTCAGTTTGAATATTTGCATTTATTAACAAGGAGATGGTTTTGTTTCTACAAAACCATTCACACTTACCTTTCAAACCTTGCCATTCAAACTTACCACTGTTGTACCCTCAAGTCAGACTGAAATTAATGTTTAAAATGTAATGAGAACCATACACATTGTCCCCAAGCTTTGAGCTAATGGCTATTTGCAAAAACAAACAAATCCAAATCACATACCAGTACTACAACATAATCAATGAATGTGAACATTTTAAAACAATTACTAGGCAAAGTGCTAGACATTTTCATAAATTTCCTGGCCAGGTTCTTAATTTTAAAAGTAGGGGGAGGAGGGAGATAGGTAGGATATAAAAGAGAACTATAAAAAGACAGAAAGATAGAGATTAAACAGATATCCACTCCCTTAAAATTTTCAGTATTAGCCCTGGCTGGTGTGGCTAGTGGATTGAGTACTGGCCTGAAAACCAAAGAGTCACTGGTTTGACTCCTAGTCAGGGCACATGCCTGGGTTGCAGGTCCCCAGTAGGGGATGCTTGAGAGGCAACCACATCGTGATATGTTTCTCTCCCTCTCTCTCTCCCTCCCTTACCCTCCCTAAAAATAAAATTAAAAAAAAAAATTCAGTATTATAACTAAGTATTAATGTCTAAGGCAGCAGACATTCTAGAAATACTTTTCTAGAAATACTTTTCAGTAAAACATCCTTTCTCTGCTTCCTTTTCTGTCCACAAGTCTTGGGCTTCCAGGATCTTTCATTAACAGAATGTCCACCTCTGCCTGGGGAGATCCCATTCCAATTTAACTGTGAACATTTATCAGGAACAGAAAAGTCATCTGTAAAATAACTGCCTTCTAATGTGTATCAAATTCATTGTAATTTACTGACTTAATTTAATGCATTTTATATTTCCTTCCAGTTTTTTTAATAAGGGGAAATAATGTATAGCAAATGTTAACACAAAAGTTACAATTAATAAATGAAGCTATGTGTATATACATGTGAACTTAAAACACCACTTTTTGTTTTCTTTTTTAAGAACTTATTTATTTTTAGAGCAAGAGAAAGGGAGGGAGAAAGCGAGAAAGAGAAACATCGATATGCAAGAGATACATCAATCGGTTGCTTCTCGCACACCCCAAACTGGGGACCTTGCTCACAATGCAGGCATGTGCCCTAACTGGGAATCAAACCAGCAACCTTTCCCTTCCTAGGCTGGCACTCAGTCCACTGAGCCACACCAGCCAGGGCACATTTTTAGCCTCCATATGCCCAGTACTGATAAAAGCAACAACATTAACAGAATAAAGGTAAGTCTTTACTGTCTTGAATGACTTATTTCACTTTGAGAGAGCACTTAATAACCAAAGCACATGCCTATTTTATCATATAGGATGCAATGATTTTCCAAGGTTAACTTAAAGCTGCACTGCAGCAGTGAACGATCATTTGATCATCATGTGGCTACACACCTGTCATTATTCTTGATTAAAAAGAGGAACTGGCTTCCCTACCACCAAACAGAAGCAAGCTCATTTCATAGGGTAGAACAGTAATAGGTAGGCTGTCTTGCATCAAGAATAACAGTAACTTAAGGATTTCTCTTCAGCAATTCTTTGAATTAAGAATCCTCTTGAAGTCTTCAACATGTAGAAGATTTGACCAGGATAAACCATAGCCTTCCTATTAAACCAGTAACAGTTCTGAGGGAAGCATTCACTGTTACAAAGTACAAATCTATCAAGATTAAACAACTAGACTAGGAAAACAACAAATTAAATCTTGGGCTTCAGGGGCTATTACGGACTGAGTATTTGTGTTCCACCTCAAATTCATGCTAAAATCCTAACCTCCATTTTGATAGTATTTAGAGTTATGGCCTTTGGAAGGTGATTAAATTTAGACAGAGGAAGTCATGAGTGTGGGACCTCTGAAAAGAGATTAGCATCCTTATTAGAGAAAAAGACTACAGTTTTGTTTTGTTTTGTTTTTTATTTCTCTGCCAAGAGAGAACACAGTGAGAAGACAGCCATCTGCAAGTCAGAAAAAGGGCCCTCTCACTAGGGAGCAAACCTTCAGGTACCTTGATCTTGTACTTCCCAGCCTCCAGAATTGTGAGGACTAAATGTCTGTTGTTTAAGCCACCCAGTCTATGGTATTTTGTTACAGCAGACTAAATTGACTAATGCAGGGGCTTTTAGGGCTTCTGTATTCACAACACTCAAGTAAATAGCTGCCATCAGTTCAGTACAGGCTTTTCTAAATGGCTGGCTGGCTGTAAATACCTGTACATACACATGCAAACTAAAATCCATGGCAGAAAACAATATGCTTTTGTTAAAACTCATATAAGTGAGATATGATTGAGAACTGTGCATTTATTGTATGCAAATTATATCTCCATAAAAAAATTGTAAACCATAAAAAAATGAACAATCTAATAGCTATCATTTTGGAGTTAAATGGGCCCCATATTTTAACTTCAAAAATACAATATACTTTTCATTAATATAAATGAGAATTATGAATGTTACTATTGCTACTTAATGAGACCATATGTCTGCTAATAAAATATGGGTTGGTGTCCATGAAATTTAACTTCTCAGACCGATGCTGTAAATGCAGTTAAGATGAGTCAAGTATTAACACCAATACACAAATCAAAAATCTCCTGTTTCATCCCTGCTGTGTGCATATTCTATTTGTTTTCTTGCACTGGATATTTTAAACAAAAATAACCATGCAAAATAATAGGCTTAGAAGGCTAATTTCCAATAGTTTTATTTTTTAAAGTATGACTTGATTTTGAAGCAAAACAGTAATTTCTTTCAAATTACTGTGACTTTTTATTATAAAAATGTAAATAAATTTGGAATGTGCTGTTGACTTTTTCACTAGTACTTTACAATTCATATCATTCCAAAAGCTCTTAGAAAATGTTCTCTCTTTTGTTTCATTGGGAATATTTTATGATCTGCAATGATCTTTTTATCCTTTCAGATATATCAAGATTTTAAATTAAAAAGCATGACACACTGTGATTTAAATTTCCATTCTAAACTTACAGTCATATGAGCTCTTGTCAACAAAAGACCAAATTTACTATAATTATGGATTATTTACACTAAAACAAAATAAGAAATCAATATGTAAATGTAATGTTTGTTGTAGCTAATGCAGCCAGCAATGACAGATTAGGTTCAAACAGCAATCAGTCTGAAAATCTGGCACATATGTAAATGAGTAGGGACTTGATGTTTACATTTGACTGTATTTCATTCAGGATTTTTAAATTGTCTCAAGAACAGCATAAAAAGAAAATGTTAATCTTTCCAACTATAAATACAACTTAAGCCCTCATCATAACTGAAACTAGGTCTTGCTCCAGCTAAACTAACTGTCCAGCTAAACTAACATATGACACTAATAATTCTGAGCTGCAGATTACATCATTCTTAATTAACACTCCGCTACAGTTGTTAACATCCTCCAAGACACCATGTTATCATCACCACAAGTTCTGTAACAATCTTAAAACCACGTTTAACGAAGGTTGGCCTCTTACTCTATAGCAACTTTTAATTGCTTTTTTGCTGGCAATTAAATATGTCTAGATAAACAAACATTTGGCTTCCCATAATTCTTAATAACATTTTTTCATGATGATTTCAAAGTTCAGGTGTCCTTATGTCTATAATTACTGTTTATCAATATAGTGATATATTGGATTCAGCAAAATGTATTAACCAAAGTATTTAAAATTAATGAAAATGTGGTAATTAGTGGTGATAGTGATATATTGTGATTCATCAAGTAGTTCATAGCAAAACTGTCAAAACATAATTCCACACATCCAAATCAAATATGAAGAAATCCCAAAGCATTACATTTACAGATACATTGATTTTTGTTCCACGAATTACTGACCAAGTTTCTGAGTGTCCATTAAATCAACCACAGAGAATACCTGCAGTTCTTTTTCAAAGTGTGATGTTAACAAGCTAATCTCAGTAGTCACTGACCTATCAATAGACAGTAAACTATATAAGTGGGTTTGGTGTATCAACCCAATTAGATGTGTTGTGATCTAACCTCAATGTTTTAATTGAGGACAAGTTTCTTCTTTCATCCAGAATAAATAACTTTAGGGAAATGTCCTTTTCTTAAAATAAGCCACTTTTCAGTAGCCACTTAACTAAAATATTTACCAACCCAATACTTCCTAAATTTCATTTTTATAAAACCTACTAACATTCATTATAATTAAATTTAAGTTAACAGTATGAAATAATGCACTTGAGACATTGATTATATTGATTTATTCTTGAGAAATTTGATAGACAAATCAATAAAATATAATCTTGAATTACTTTAAGAATGATATGTCTTTGTTATCAAACATTGTTCTGATTACAACAATGGTAAAACATTTTCACAGATGAATATCCTTTGTGGAAAAAAACAGTTGCTTTGTAAAGCATTTTGAAAAAAATTAATTGATCCATTTAGAACATTTACTTGCATATATAAAGTTTGCAGAAAACCATCTTTTATAGGTCATGTAAAGTCTCTGCCACACTGCTAAAATCTCACAAATATTTATCAATAAAAAGCCACCATGAAGAAAACACACTCACAGAACAACCATTTCAAATGACACCTCAGCGAATTATTTGGAGGTTAAAACCTATTGCTTTCTTCTAGTTCCAAAATAAAAATACATAGCCAAAGAAGTTATCCATCTCCTCCTGAAGGGGCTGCATCACTTCTTCCATCCATTTAAAGGAGTACTGAGCATCTGTAAGCCAGTGGGCACTGTTCCTAGTTTACTTTACGTATGAACTAGGTTGAAATGAGACATTATGTTGAGGACCACATTGACTCTTACCTTCTGAGTAGTGCTCAAAGGCATTATGAAGAGTTATTTGGAGTTAAGAACCACATGAGAACCAAATCCTAACTCATCTATTAACTAGCTCAACGATCTGGGAAAGAGAAACTACTGAGCACTTGCACTACACCAGGTTCAATACTCACATGTGCTATCTTATTCAACCATACTGTCCCTCTCCAAGAGCCCTTTGAAGCAGAAATCACCAGCGTGATCATTTGGGGTGAAGCACCTAAGGCCTAATAGACTACTTAACTTCCCCTTTCTGTACCTCAGTTCCCCTAGGCATAAAATGAGACTGGAGTAGATGACCACTTTAACTCCTTCCAAAGATGATATCCTACAGCTTTCTTCTCACTCTAACTCCGAGGTCTTGAGTATGTGACTCCTCTTGCATTAAGGGAATACACCAAACATTGAAATAGCAGGATATAGACAAAAGAATGAAAAATATTTCAAGTATTAACATTTGTGCAGAGATTGTACAGAGAAACACAAGTAGAATGAAAGCTATTTGAAAGCATCCTCAGAATGTCATTTTAATAACTGAATCCCACAAGAGTTCTTCAAGATTTCTCAGTTACCTTCCTTTTTTGGCATAATAGGAGCAGTGTTTAGAAAGTCCTCAGCACAGGGTGGGAGAGATGGGAATGAGAAAAAGAAAAAGATACATACATTTGTGCGATATCAGTACACACACCACCCAGAGGGTGGTACTCTTAGCAAGAACCAAAACTAGGAGCACAGGTGGATACTTACTACCCACAGCTGCTGGATGGTTACAAGAAGCAAAGACAGCCCTGTCTGGTATAGCTCAGTGGATTGAGCTTTGGCTGTGAACCAAAGGGTCACCAGTTCGATTCCCAGCCACGGCACATGCCTGGGTTGCAAGCCAGGTCCCCAGTGCAGGCCATGTGAGAGGCAACCACACATTAATGTTTCTCTCCCTCTCTTTCTACCTCCCTTCCCCTCTGTCTAAATAAATAAATAAAATCTTAAAAAAAAAAAGAAGCAGAGACAAAGGAGGAATACTTGTCTTTCCTTTATTATATCATGCTTAATAGCTGTAGTAGGTGCATATCAAATGTAGAGAGTTAAAAGGGACCTCAAGGATCATGAAAAGAATGTTGTGCTTGCTTTTCTTCAGTTTCTGTCCATGCTGCTTCTCTCCACAAGGGAAGAGTTTTAATGAAAACATTCATAGCATGTTTTCCCCATTCTAGACTTGATTCTCCTGAAGAGAAGACTATGGCAGTTATCCACAAGGTCACATTATACTAGGTTAGGTTTCCCGGAAGACAGGAATGAGACCAGCAGCTTCCACTTTCCTTTTCTATGCCATGAGCTCCCTAGGCTGTCTTTCCTACTGTGACTAGGTTAGCAAGGCAGGCCTATTACATCAGTCCATCAGGCTCTGAAGACCCAGTCATAATTCTTCCTAAGGCTACCTGAGCATGTGGGTCCTAAGATTTAGATCTGCACTGAGAGGTAAAGGACCCCGCTTAGGACTCAAGTCTGGCGATTAAAGCTGTTTTGTCTTCCAATTTGGATACTAATTTTTGTATGTATAATCCACAAATATGAACCCCAGAGGAAAAAAAATTACTGACATCTGGATACCTATAAATCTAGAAAACCCCCTTTATTTTCTAGTAGCATCTGAGGTCCAGAGGAGAAGAGTAATCTACCCTAAGTCATATCTTAACTCTCTACTCCTCAATTCCCTCTACAGCACCCACTGGAAAATATAACAGCCTACCCTTAACTCAAGGCTACTGTCACCTGCTTTCCACCAATGGTTTTCCAAGGACCAAAATATGGCCATATACTTTAACACCAGTGGTTTATTCAACTATCACTGGAGTACCAATTAGCACCCTGAATTTACTTCTTTTATCACAAAAAAAGCAACTAATTCAAAGCCATAGTTAAAAGCAACTTCACAACTCAGAGGCCACACAAGAAGACCACATGCTTGACTGTATGACCACAGCTCAACAACACCATCACAGAAGTCATTAAAATATTAACTGGGGACTTCCGGCCAAGATGGAAACACTGTGCCTCCTCACACAACCAAAATTAAAGACAACAAATATTTACAAACAATAACACAACCAAAACAGAAAACTGAACTGCAGAAGTCCAACAACCATTCAACCAGACTGGTAAGAGGGGCGGAGTCAGCAGTCAGCGGAGAGGGAACGCGGCAGGAAAACACAGTGGCTGCCAGACCGGGAGCGCAGGCAGTGCTGGCACCCTGTTCA
>PVKM010012790.1:0-31143 GCA_004027735.1 Carollia perspicillata | reverse complement strand
CCTTAGTCTCCAGACTGTCTCTGTTTCTCTCCCACTCTGCTCATTTAAAAAAAAATTACATATATGTGTTTCTAGGAGACAGGCTTTCCTTGTTGCTATACTATAGCACAATAAGTGTGCTAAAATCTACTTAAAACTTAAAACAAAAGTAGCTAGTCAAATCTACAGAACCAATGGCAATGCTTCTACATATACTGGATTATGGTGTTTCTTTGTATGTTTTCCTTAAGGGGAAATCTTTGGTGTCCAGAGAAGCTTAGGGCTATTTATTGCTGTCTAAAATTGGCCTTTTGGATCAGCTACACTTTCTGAACTGTCCTAACATTTTTTTTTATTTTGCATTATAAATCAAAATGTTTCATTCAGTCAGCAGCTCAGTACAATTAGTAGACTATAAACTATTTTATAATCATGGTATCAACACATTAATTTTCTGTGATTAAACCTCATTCATATGAATTTAATAAGAAAGAAACATAATCTAACTATACCTTGTATCAGTCCAGGTCAGCTGCATGTAACAGTTGGCCAATTTCTCCTGCAAAGGGAGTTCATAAGCAGGCAACCTGGGGTTGGTGTGGCCAGGTGCCCAAAATTCATTAAGGACTCAATCTCCTCCTGGCTGTAACTCTGGGATCTCCGAAGGAATGGCCCTTGTGCTCATCGCCTAACCAGGTAACTGGTGCTCCAGCCCTCTGAGCCATGGTTCAGGCAGTTGCAGAAGAGGAAGAGTAAACACAAAACCCTTTCTTCATGAAGACACACACTGTGGAAGTACTCCACGATGCTCTCACTCACAAGCACCAAGTCATCTGATCAAGTCCAGGGCAAAGGATCCTGGGCGATGTCCTCTGCTAACTGGACTGCAATGCATCAACCGAAAACTGGGGATCTGTTACTAAAGAAGCAGGGGAGATGAGACAGAGGAAGAAATATGGATTTCCTGCCTCTGTATTGACACGAATAATATCATGAGAATTTAAAGACATTATATCTCTTTTCATAATACTTTGAATTCTGTGAAAAGGTAAAGCACATAGAAATATCATTCAATCAGTATACTACATGGTCAGAATATAAATAGGTCCATGGTGTCAGCAACGCGTGGATGGGCTGCCTTTGAACAGGGGTTGCTTGGAGGGATGCAGATGCTCGGGGAGCAACACTGTCCCCACCCCCATCTGAACGATTGCCTTTATTGGCAGGATGTGGGTTTCATGGTCTTGCAGCTCTTGGAACACCACATCCCTCAGCAGATCAAACCTCAGGCTTCCACAGTGTGCCATATTCCCTAGCCTCCTGTCCTAAGACCAAACCACACCCCACCCCACCCCATCTCCAGTTGGGGGCAAGGCACAATAACCCGCCAACCCAAACTCCCTCCTGAGAGGTGTAGGGGGCCCCAGAGTCATGCAAAAATATGACAGTTCTCACTTACATGCAGCTGATGCCCGACAGAACCTCAGCCCACCATCTCATTGAATCCTTTCAACAACCCATGAGGCGTTACTGTTATGACCACAATTGTACAGGTGGGGAAATAGAGGATCTTCCCACTCCGGTAACTTACCCCAAGTCACAGAGCTGGTAGGTGACAGAGGCAGGGTTCGAAACTAGCTTTTTCTGGCAAGGATGCCCAGGTTCTTTCTGGATACTGGCTTTTCAGGGACCAGGAGTTTGGGCTCAGCGTGGATTACAGCTCAGGAGCACCAATGAGCAGCAGAGCTGGGCCCTGCATCCCTGAGAAGAGCCCTCCATCCAGGGCTCACTGTCCGGAGTGGCTCTGTCCTGCTTCTCTTGTAAACTCCACAGTTTCTCATGATCTCCTAGGAGGATTTCTATTTAAAGTAGCTCTCAACCAATGGGTAAGTAAGGCCTTCCTAGAAAATAAGAAAGATGTTAAAAGAGTAACTTATTAACCTAAATGAGCCCATAGTTGGTAGAAAATATACCAGAAATTCACAGTGGGGGTTTTGGGGGGCATGTTGAGAGACTATTCTCTTAGGTAAGACCTTTGAAACTAAAAAGACTCCAGGTCATCTGGTCCTGTCTTTCAGCTTTGAAGATGAGTTTCTCTACAGCCAAATGAATTACAAACATGGTTTAATATAAATTCCCTCATGTCAGTTCACAGAGATTTTTTTTTTCATTTAAATCCCTCACCTTGTTCTAAACAGGAACTGAAGATGACCTTATTAGAATGTAGGTCTAATTCTGTACCCAGCATTTATCGAGCACTTAAGTATTTGTCAGAATCTGTGCTAGAAATAAAAAACCAAAGGAAAATGCTTGGCCCCAAGAAACTCATAGTGTCCTGAGTGTATCACTGTCTCAGGGCTGAGGCAGCTCGGAGGAGGGAGCCACACGATGCCTGAAGAGACATCTGAGCTAAGTCTCGAAGGTTGGCAGGTATATGAGTTTACTAGGCCAACAAACAGTTTACAAGAGTTGACAAGAGCCTTCTAGGTGGAGAGCCAGGGAAGGGCACTTGAAAGCCCACAGCAAATGGTCTTCCATGAAGCGAAGGGTGTGTGTGACGGAGTAACCACGTGTAGAGCTGGATAAGCAGGCAGGCCAGAGGGGTTTTAGGGATGAAATAAAGAGGCGTTAGCAGAGATGTGCAGACTGCATAAGCCAGGGGCCTGGGGCTGAGAGGGTCCGAACAGGAAGGCAGCCACAGGGTGGAAGGGCGAACGCGGGGGACACAAGGACTCCCTTTCCCTCGGCTCTCGAAGCCGCTCTTCCTCCCACGTGGGACCTCAGAGTGGACAGCGGTGCTAGAAAAATACCGAAGGAAGATATAGATAAACAGCTGCCAGAATTTGAATATGAAAGGAATATTAGTAGTATTTTTGCAAAGGATTAATGCACTTGAAGTGAAGTTTGAATAAGTTGAAGTCACTTTCCACCTTCCAGATGACTCTACTGGCTATTTCTGAAAGTGCTAATCATGGCAATAAGGCAGGTGTTAATTCAGCACTTTGTACCCGCCTCCCCCTGGCCAAGCACCGTGTTCACCCATTTACAGGCATGAACTCTGCGCAGCCCCTTCCAGCCTCCTGTGGCTCTGCCACACGCGCCGTCTCGCTGTGTTGGGTGGACGATGCACGCAGGCTTCCTGGCGGTCAGTCTCCTGGGCAGCATGAGGTCAGCGTGGCCTGATTCCTGGTTGCCCCAACACGGGAGCGCACGGTGTTTTTTCCAACCGGTTTTTAAACTGCTGATATGTAGAGCGTTGGAATCTCTCCTCCCACTCACCCCTCCACCAACACACACACACACACACACACACACACACTGCAACGGCAACAACACAACATTTGGAAAAGACTTTTCTAAGTTGTTTGGCTCTTAGAGGATTACTATGTCACGGAGAACGCCCTTTGCTCCATACAGAACCACAAAGTATTTTGATCTGGAACAGATCTTAGACTCGGGATATTTTTCTTCCCACATGGTGTATATAACAATACAATGGAGTATTATTAAGCAATAAAAAATGAAGTATTGCCATTTCCAACAACATGAATGGACCTAGGAGGTATTATGCTAAGTGAAATAAGTCAGGCAAAGAATAACAAATACCATATGATTTCACTTATATGTGGGGTCTAAGACAAAATGAAACAAGCTCATAGATAAAGAGAATAAACACAATGAAACAGAAACAGACGCACAGATACAGAGAACAAATTGATGGTTGTCAGAGGGGACAAGGTTGAGGAGACTGGTGGAAAAGGCAAGAGAAATCAGAGGTGCAAACTTCCAGTTATGAAGTAAATAAGTCACGGGGACATAGTCAATACATCACAATGACTTCAGTGACAAATGGTTGACAGGCTTATGGTGATCATATCGTAAGGTCTACAAATGTTGAATGACTATGTTTTATAACTGAAACCAATATCGTATTGTATGTCAACTATAATGTTAATGGAAAATATTTTTCTTCAACTTTATAGCTGAAGAAACTGAAGCCCAAACAGGTTAAGTCACGTGGGTCTGGTCGTATAGCTAGTTAGAGGCAACGCTGAAACCATAAGTCACATCTCTTAGCCATTGGTTTTCCTTTATACTTCTCCTTAACTCCCCCTCAAGCCATTAAAAAAAAAGGTACCTAGAGAAATGAAACAAGCCAAGCAGAGCTTATCATTTAATAGTATAAGTAAACTTCCCCTGAAACATCTTACAGGGAAAGTTTCTACAGAACTGCCGTAGCTTGGTTAGCTCTTTCTTCTTTGACTCCTGCAGCTGTCCCTGAAGACATGGCCCAGAAGAAAGCCCAATGCCGACCCGACAGGGAATCTTCGGGTCAGAGAGAACTCTTGCCAATCGAGCATTTACATCCCCAGAAAATGGTATCGGATAACAGATGTGAAAAACATTTACAGTTCAGGAGTCTAAGAATCTACACATGCTTTCTAAATATTACAATAATATTTTCAGAAAACTGGAACCAAATGATGAGAAATACATTTTTGTATTTTTATGCACACAACACAAAATTCACCTTCCGGAATTTAACCTAAAATCTGTGTAACAAGCCATCCTTTACCAAAACTACTTTGCTCTGAACTAAACCGATTGGGAAAAAAAGATGCCTGGAGCCTCAGCGGGGGAGAAATCTCCCCTCTGGAAAGCAGGTGTCCTGTAAATAGAGGACACTAACCAGGAAAAGAGGGCTACCGAGTCAGGGTCTTCATATTTCTTTACTCTCTGTGTCCACATTCAAAGAAGAGGATTTTTAACCATGAAGAGACGTGTTCAGCATCAGAGGAAACTGAATCTATTTGGCTTTTGACAATTCTGAACATATAGTTTTCTATGTGCTGGTTGCTACCACCACCAGGATTAGATTTAGTTTTTTAACCCATCTGAACTATGATGCACCATAATTGAAGTTTTTACTTTTTAGGGGGAGAAGGCTGGACTAAGAAGTTGTACATCATCTCAAGAAGGATGTCTGTCTCAGCTACTATTTGGACCCAGTTCCAGGAATTCATCCTAAGGAGATATTTCACAAGGGGGAAATGCTAATCACAGAGATAATTATACTCAAGTTTGTGATAGCAAAAAGGCAAGAATGAGTAACAATTAGAGGTTAGATAAACTATGATAGCAATTCAGTTAGAACAATATGTAACCATTAAATATGACCCACAGAAAAGCATATACGAAGCAATCACGTGTATTATACCTCATAATTATACACTTTAGAGTTCACAAATTGTTTTTATATTACATTATCTCACTGCTCTTCATAACCACCCTGTGAAACAGAAGTTGTTCTCTCCATTTGCTGATAAGCAAGCTGACGAGTAGAGCTGGAGTGGATTGTCTCGGGTCACTTATGAAATATTCAGCTCATTGACCACAGCGATTTAAAAACCTTAGGTACATAGATCTAGATCGGAAAGACCATAACAAGTTGCAGATAGTTGTTCTGTTAAAACAAAGTGTTTTTCTCTAGGGTTACGTGTGTGTGTGTGTGTGTGTGTGTGTGTGTGTGTGTGTTTCTGTAAAACTCTTTTAAACACCGAGCATTTTTTAAGATTATGCATGTATCCTAATGCCTGAAGCTATGTTCTTCAGCTTCCTTAGCAGACATCAAGTCTTGAGATTACCTATAATGTAGGTCTCCTTTGCTTTTCGCAGATACACACAAATCATATGTATGGTCTGCATTCCTATTCCAACGGGAAGGTTCTCTGGGGTGACCAAAGAGGTGGCTTTTACATCTGGCTACTGCGTCCCCATTTCCAACACTGTGATGGCCACAAGGGAGCCCAGCCCACTTGAGGCCCACACTTATATAACCCACAAAAGTGATTCGTCTCTGAAAAGCAAGTCCCTGAGTAGTTCGTGGTTGGAAGTTTCTGGAGCTACTTTCAGGAAAGGTGCCCTGGAGCAGCCAGGGCGATTGGATAGCTGTAAGAGCTTCAGCTTTTGGCCTGTGCTCCTGGTTTAATAGGACCAGTCTCTCATGCCCACAGTTTGTTCCCCCGTTTCCCTGTGCTCTCTCTGAGTCTTCTTGTCTTTTCTAGGACATATGCAGTGTCCACTGGGAATGGCCCACCGAATTCCAACATCTCCAAAGCAGGGACAGCAGAGTGTAAGGCAGGGTCCTGATTTTTCTTGTCATGAAAGAAACAGGCCCACATGCTCATGGAGACCATCGCTTCTCTGGTACAGCGTGAGCAATTTCTGCTCAAAACCCAATTTTAAAAGCCTGGTGGTAACTTGATTGCAAACGCAAATATAACTGAAGAAACGAAATCCCAAAAAGGTATTCAGTTATATAAGTGGGCATTCATGGTGTGTGTGTGTGTGTGTGTGTGTGTGTGTGTGTTAGAATTCTCAGGCCACATGGACCAAGAATACTTTTAAAGGTCCCAGTTTGAAAGGCATTGCTCTAACCCCATAGCCTTTTAGCTGCGGCCCTCTTAATCTCTTCTCCTTCAGAATCAAGTTTCTTGAAAGAATGGTCCACACACATTACCTCCACTTCCCCCTCTGAGACATCCTTGCTTTAACGCCTGCCACTCCACAGAGACTGGGGGTCCAGCAACTTCTTTGGAGGAACCAATGGGTCCAGTTCAGCATTGTCATGCAGCTTTTTCACGCTTGATCTCTCCCTGCTCTTCCCTTGTCCTCCTGACCCAATACGCAGCGTCCTCTTGAAGCCCCTCTCTCAATGATAGCTAAATACCCAAATCCCCAGATCGTGGGTAAGCTGCAGGTTCTTCACTGTTTCCAAGATCTCCCTCCCGAGGTTAAGCATCAGTTGCCCTTTAGGGTGATTGGCATGATAATACTCCCTTTTGTTTGTTTTCTTTTCTTCCCTGTTTCACTTCCACATTTTCCCTATCACTGTGCTCAGGATCACCTCCAAAATAAACTATTGGTATTCAGATTTCTGTTTCAAGATCTGCTTCTGGAGGAACCCCACCTGAGGTAACTGTATTTCTTCTGGGAAGTAGTTACTTCTTTGGGATGCTGGAGATCCGGGGCTTCTAGTCCTTCTTTCGGCTGAACCCAATGAATGAAAAGACAGGAGACCTGCGTGACACAGTGAATGAGGCTTGGCCTCTGAAAGGATAGATCTGCACAGCGAAGGTTGAGGGGCTGCCCTTGGAGGGAATGGGGTGCAGAACATGAAATGTAATCAGCAACATGCCAGCCTCCCAGGCTTCTTTGATGGAATTCTGTGTGGCCATTGCGCTAGGTGGGCCCCTAGGATTTGTTATGTCTACACATATTTCCTGATTTTCTATAACAGATACACTTTACTTTTGCAACAAGGAAACAAAGGAAATGCATATCAAAATATAAAAATCACGCTTTTAAGTGAAGTGAGTCGCCTTTATCGAAACTATGCTTTTTAAGTCTGTGACTCAGGAGAGCCTAAAATATTGGTCTTCCTTTGAATTCCATTGTGATTAACCCATGGCACTAAAATTAAAATGGCAGGATCTCTATGTGACAGTTACTACAGTGTCCCAGTTTAGGGCCCAGATGAGAAAACTAGCAAATTAAGCATTGTAATCATACCACTGATCAGGAATTATAAAAGTCATGTATAATTTATGATACTTCTGCTTAAGGGAAGCAATAGCAAAGTCTAATTTCAAGTCTAGCTCACTTTTAAATATACTCTGTTTAATCCTTTAGGCTAAGTAAATTTGAGAAATGTCTAGCCATAGAAGGAAAAAGGATAATGAAAACCAACACAGTGAATATTTGTTAGAATACATACAGCCCCTGGTCCCTTCAAAAGAGTCAATCTTTCACTTTTTTTTTAACTTTTGGTTTAACAGACGTCAGAAATTCTAGCGAGAATCAGGCAGGATCTGCTGCTTCCATAATGTGGTTGGCCTTCAGGAGGTGGGCGAGCATCCCAACGATGCCCGTGGCAGCTCTTTCTCTCCATGTGAGCTTCTCCCATGAGAACACTGGGGCACCGTTAGTGTTGGGTCTGGACCAAATACACGCATCTAATTTCTTTTATTGTGGTAAAACAGATGCATCTGAAGTTGACCGTTTTAACCCTATTTAGGTAAACGGTTGATGGGCGTTAATTACATTTACAATGTTGTACAATCATCACCAGAAATACTGTCCATTTCCAGAAATTTTCATCTTCTGCCACTGAATCTTTGTGCCCATTAAACAAGAACTCCCCATTCCCTACCGCCAGCCCAGGGAATGGCCTATCTACTTCCTGTCTTTGGGAATTTCACTGTTCTCAGTACTCCGTACAAGCAAAACCATACAGTATTTGTTCTGGTGTGCCTGGCTTATTTCACTTAGCACCAAGTCCTCGAGCTGCATCCATGTTGGAGCATATGTCATAATGTCATTGTTTTTCAGGGCTGAATACTATTCTATTTTATGGATACGTCCCACTTTGTTTATCCATTCACCTGTTGATGGACACTTGGGTTGTTCCACCTTTTGGGTATTGTGAATAATTCTTCTATGAATATTGGTGTACAAACATCTATGCTACTATGAATACCGGTGTGCAAATATTTGAGTCCCTGCCAATTTGATTTTTAATAGAAATTTCATGTCTTAACCCATACAGCATGTGTGATGTGTGTTTAAACCTTCTTGAGAGGTTTTCCTCTCGACAGGTTGAATCTCCAAAGGCTTTACGAAGAAATCATACAAATGACATAGTTTTATGATTTTGAAACACAGATAGAAAAAAGGTTTAAACACAAAAGAAATACAGGGGCAGCGGCTTGATGACAGGATACAGATATCAAAAGAATACAACCCCTGTAATACACGCTGCATTTCTTCTTTTATAGATATTTATCTTAGTTTCCAGGAACTGAACATAAACAGGTAAAAACTTGGGAGGCTGAGTTAGTTAGGGTGCTCTGAGAATGATACTTAACTTTAGTGAAAATTATTTTATTTAATACTGATCTAAACTCTTCACGTTTATTCTGTGGGTTTAAATAAACTCCTACTTTTCGTACTTAAAAGCGGACTTTGCGTCTTCAAATCTATTTATAAATTCGCATAGCTGCCATCCCTGGCATCTAGCAACTTTTAGAAAGAGTTTATTTTGTCTTCAAATAGTAACAGATATTTTCCCCCACAACCTAAGTGGTTTTCTATAAACACAGAGAGCATAGTCACTCCAAACCTGAGACAAGACAGGTAACACAGATGGTCACTTGAGCATCCGCCTTCATGACACCAAAAGGTGATTCTAATTTTGAAAATCATGCAGATGAGATAGTGGAGCAAGTATGTAGCTCAAGCAAGCTTTTCAACTGTAAGTTCCTGGCACTACTCCTGGTAGCTATGGGCTGGAACTGTTGCTAGGTAACCATTTTGAAATGGACACCTAGCAACTATTAACTGCCATCTTCCTCTCCTGTTCTATCATTCCATAAAGGGGCTTGTAATTTCTAAATCCAGTGTAACATCAAATGTCCCCGGGGTATGGGGGCACAGTGAGGAGAGAAAGAGAAAAAAAAGAGAGAGATTAGACTATTAGTGCCTGTTTACGGAAATACTTGAAAGAAAAGCAGCATGCCTTCTAACATAACACTCGTGAGTAACTGTTTTCTTAATAGTTCCATTGTTGTAGGTCAATGGCACTTACTACTTCCCCAACCAACATGCTAGTGTTTTTATTTTGTGTTGCTTTACATTTTCAAAACTTATACTTCCTGGCATTTCTTCCCAAATTCAATAAGTGTGTACTTTTGCTATAAAGGAAATTAAAGCTAAATTTACATGGTTTGGCTCATTTAAATAATGCTTTTGTGAGAATACTAATTATGCTACGGAACAACTACTATTATTCCATGCAAAGGCATAATCTTTTGGGGAGCGAAGGTCCCCTTTTGTGCACACCTGCCATTACCTAGAATTAGGTACTTAAGAAAGTTATGTAACCTCATTTCTTGAGGGATTGAAGAATTGGCGGAGGAAAATATACAAATAAAATCTGTATTAGTTGTCATTAGATTCACTTGTGACAGGAAAGTCCAAATAAGAGTGGGTTAAACAAGGCATTGGTTTCTTTTTCTTTTCATGTAAATTCAGCCGGTACCGTGGCTTCACAATCGTAAGACAGGCTGCTACCTTTTTGCTCTATCACCCTCCATCCTTGTCTTCCACCTCAAGTCCAAGACGGGTGCTCCACCCAGGCAGCTGCCCAATAGGAAGGAGGAGAAGGGAGAAGGTCCCGCCCCTCCTTTCAAGGACACTTCCTGAGAGTTTCACATCTCACTCCAACTAGAGCTCAGTGCTGACTGTCGTGTGGTTCCTTAGGCCTGTAGTCTTCCAGGTTAGATGGATGCTTTCCCTGGTGGCGCTGTTTCATACGCTTGTGATACAGTTTTGTCACCGTCTGCATTCCATCCTGGGATCCCTCTAACCCCTAGAGAATGTATCCATTTGTACGCACTAGGGCTCACTCTTTGAGTGACAAAATTCCACGCGTTTTGGCACATATTTTAAACATGAATAAACTGTATCATTGTGATATTGTTTTAATAAATGATATTTAATAATTCCGTAATTTAATCTAAACAACAGCAAATCATTTTGCTTAGGGTTGTAAGCCGTTCAGCTGCAGAGCTAGGGATCAAACCCTGATGAATGGGGCTCCAAAGCCCCCCTTCCGTCTGCCTCACCCTTTCCTTTTTTCAAGAATCTTAAACTCTGCATCTTCTCATTTGATAGGGAAAACTTTAGATTTCCTGGGTAGAGTTGCTTGCCCTTTCCCATGTATTGGCGCAGTACTTCCTGGATAGGTCAAGTTTAGAGAGCGAGTATGAAAGGGTTTGCTTTCAGAATTGCCAACTGCCACTGGCTGAAAATAGCCCACTGACGCAGCTGTGCTGTTTGATAATAGATCAGTGGACGGCACAGACCAAAGTGGCGCGTGGGGCCTCACTCACGGTCCATGGGAAGAGCCCATCACCCACATTTCTTTCCCCTCGTTGCATTGAATAATATCTGGGCTCAGTCAGCACCTAGTTGCAATCTCTGCTACTTCAAGTTGCCCCACAACTAGCTGATACTTCCATGCATCCGTCCCTCGCCGCCCCAGTAGCCTGCCCTCTCGCCTCGCAGGGTAGGATGTACTCAGCGAGGTTTCTCCCCTACTTCCGTCGGTGATGGCTGATGGCTGTGGAGGCTGAAGGAAGACAGAACTCGTGTTGTGGCAAAGGAAGGAAAAGAGCTCTGCATGGAGAGGTTGATGTCTGAGGAAGAAAATAACTGACTTGTCATAGAAGCAGCCAAAATTCAAAACAAAATCAATGTGTCTTTCCCTTCCCTGACCTGCCACTCCAACGCTTTCTGTGGTGGAGACCGTTCATTGTCTTCTTTTATCGATTCTTCCCCTCTTCCTTGGTAACAGGATTGTTGGGTGATGCAAAGCTCATGACGATCCGGAATAATGTCTCTCAGACTCTCTGGAAAACTACTCCAGTTGATAAAGTTGCCTCCTAGCGGGGTACTGGTTAACAAGTCAGACACTGCTACACATATCTACTGGGACTGAACAATTAAATAAATGAGTGGAGGATGGAGGACGGTGGGAGCCAGGTTTCTTGTGGTGGGAGCAAGGGAAGGTGGCTAGAATAATCGATGTGATAATGGACTAGATACCAATGGTTACATATAAGAATGTTTGTTTATATGTACATACATGGGTTAGTATACACACATATAGTTCCTTTCTCTTTCAACTGAGAAGCAAAAACACCTCAGTAGCAAGGAGCATATCTATCACCCTGATCTTAATTTCCAGTACCATTCTCCAATAAAAGGAACAGGGCTTCATAGCGATATTACTGATTCTAGGTCTAGGGCAGGAAATATGCACAATAAGCCTGGAGCATTTTATAAAGCCAGAAATTAAGGAAGTGCTAAAAAAATCCACAATGAAGGAGTATGTCAAAGGGACAAAGAGCCAACAAAAAGAGTTTCCAATGACCAAAGCTGGAAAAGTTTGAGCAAGAAAATAAACAAAGAAAGGCTTATGGGATTATAAGCCAAAGTACTTTTTAAAAAATCCTTAAATTTAGACTAATTACTCGGCCCTGAAGAAGGTGGGCCATAATTCCCTACTTCTTCCGTGTGAGCAGTGCGGAGTGCTTCCTTCCGAAGAGCGTGCACGGAGAGGGGAAAAGAGGCCAATTTACTGTAAAGTTACAGCAGAGTGACCTGACGAAGGTCACCTGGGCCATGCGACCAAGGCTGACACCAACACCGGTAAGTCATGCTGACATGGATGTACACACCCTTTGACACGATGTGATGGAAATGGCGTTCTACCTCTGTGGTCTTCCTCTCAAGGACGCTTAACCCCAGTCTAATGAAACAACAACAACAACACAACCATTAGTCAAATCCCAGTTAAGGGACATTCTACAACATACCTGAGCAGTGCTCCTCAAAACTGTCAAGTTCATTGAGAAGAAAGTCTGAGCACCTGTCCCAGTCCAGTGGAGCCTAAGAAGACATGATGATTAAAAGTGATGTATCCAGGACGGGATGTTGGGACAGGAAAAGGACATTAGGTAAAAGCTAAGGAAGTATGAATAATGTGGGTGTTAGTTAATGATAATGCACCAGCACCAATACATGAGTATATCATATTATTGCAACAAATGTGCCTGTTGTACTAATGCAAGATGGTAATAATAAGGGAGATGGAGTGTGGGATGTATGGGACCTCTCTTATCTTTGTAGTTTTTCTGTAAATCTAGAACTGCTCTAAAATAAAGTTTAGCTTTAAAACAACACGATATGAGAAGTACTGGGCACACTGTAAGTGCTCAGTAGGCATGTGTTGACCCGAACTAGTGGTATAATGGATACGGTTTCCCAAACGGAGGGAACTCAC
This sequence comes from Carollia perspicillata, assembly GCA_004027735.1. Taxonomy (NCBI): domain Eukaryota; kingdom Metazoa; phylum Chordata; class Mammalia; order Chiroptera; family Phyllostomidae; genus Carollia; species Carollia perspicillata. Next base: position 18,257 of record PVKM010012790.1, on the reverse strand, counting down.
ATTCTGTACAGAAACTCACATTATGGGAATTTCTCCAAGTGCCTGCGGAGTTACTTTCACTCCTGAGAGGGAGTGTAGGACATGTCTTTAGAAAGAAAACAAACAGCCCTTTTTAAACAGAAAACATCCAGAGTCTGGACAAAGAGAGACTTGAACGTCAGCGAGTAGGGAGGGACACGGGAGCCCAGGCTCGTGTTGAAACTGACTCACTTCGCAGAAGATAACAGAGCTGCTGGGAGCTGACTGATTAGTCACACCACCCCGATCTAATTGTGATTACAAAAGCCAAACTGTTTTTAATGGGCAACACCCAGTGAGCCAGACTAAACAGGAGGAATTAAGGGAGTTTTTAATAGGAGTGCTAAATGATGACATTAGCCTCTTGCTTCAGAGAACATACACCAAGTGCAAGCTCAACGGCCTAGAGCAGAGTAGGGAAATAAGTCTCTCCAAGAGATTAAATCATCCAGTGACTGTGCACCCGAGCCAGTGGTGGTGGTGGTGGTGGGGGGGCTCTGGGAGGACTGGGTGCTGGAAGCAACCAACAAGATAGATGCTGAGGATGAGACACCGAGAGAGGCAGGGGTTCTAGTCCTTGCTTTCAGAGAGCTGAATTCCTGCGCTATTTTCCTTGCTGATTTTCAGAAAAGCATTTCTTTTTCAGGATTTCTTTCCTCACTTGCATCTATGCTTCCATGTTGCCTTTGTTACTGTTCACAATTAAGCAAGCAAGCAAACCAAAGAAGCACCAAGTGTGAGACCTTGACGGAAAACGAATGAAAACCATATGTAGGTATACATCTCATAGTGGCTTTGTTCTGGAGGGATCTGAATTGTTCAGTGTAATAACTAGTGTGATACAGCAGGGTTGTTTTACTTTCAGCTGTAGGTATAAGAATGGGTAGAACTCTCAGGCATGAAAAACTAAATTCATTTCCCTGCAAGTGAGTAGTTGATGATGAAAAAACATGTGTCCAAAATAAAAGGTGACATGTTTTGAGTGAATTTTGTTTATTACTAAGAATGATTTTAGAGGCGGTTCATATCGTACAAAGGGCCACCTTGGTCCTGTATGGTTCATGTAGCATGTCGAAATTTTGGTTAATAGTGATTGTAGCTCACATTTTTATAGATTGTTACATTGTAAGGAGTGATTCATATACTTTTTCCCACTTGTTGTCACATTGCACCCTTTTCCCCTTAGCCCAATTTAACTTAAATCTTAGACATGTAAAACTAGATTGTTCTAAGAAATGACCCCAGGATGAAGAAAACCATACGATATTAACAATATTGAGATAGTTGAAAATAGCTGGAATTAAAGAGAAACCTAGAAACCATTACATCCATGGTCCTCTGGCTTGGCCCCCTTTCTGGATTCTGTTCTCAGGTCATGTTGGAAGAGGTTCTTCCATCTTGGCATGCTTTAGAATCCTCTTTTAAATCCCAGGCCACACCCCTGATCAAATAAATCAGTATCTCTGTGTGTGGAATCCAGGTATCAGTTTTTGTAAAGCTTCCCGGTGTTTCCAACATGCAGACAAATTTGAGAACTACTGTCCCTACATAAAAGAGTTTTTGATAAAAAATGAGGTTGCGTGATCCTTCTGGCATACTAAGTTTGGGGATCATATCATTTCTAGTAACATTTGAAAATCAACAGGAAAATTAGACTTGGAGCCCTGACCAGTGTGGCTCAGTTGGTTGAGCATTGTCTTACAAACCAAAAGGTCATTGGTTTGATTCCCTGGCAGGGCACATACCCAGGTTGTAGGTTCAGTCCTTGGCTGGCGCATGTGCAAGAAGCGACTGATCAATGTTTTTCTCACACATCAACATTTCTCTCCTTCTCATTCTTCCCCACTCTCTAAAACTAAACAAATAAAATCTTTTTTAGAAATTAGACTTTAAGAAAATATTTTATAGACACTACATAAAAGGTTTCCCCCACATTTGCAATAAATGTGAGGTGGCTTAATCCATTTTAAAATTAACTGAGGGGCAACATTAATGAAAGTGATTGGTAAATTACTTACAGACCATATAATTCTGCTAAGATAGCAACTTACTTTGTGAATCACTGGATACAGATCGAGGAACAAGTTTCCGAGAGAACATTTACAGTAATGGAATTCCAACACACCGATATCTTAACTGAGAGACTTTCAAATTCAGGAGCAGTAAACGCTTTTAAATGAGTTGTAACAAACACGAGACACGGATAAAGGACTTTGGGGAGTCAGTTGCTCAAAATGAAATATTTAAAATTCTTCTCTAAATCTGTCTCTGACATCGATTCAGTCATTGTTCTTTAAGGATTTAGGTTTTGGGTGCTTTAGTTTTCCCATCTGGATAATGGACTATTAGCATCTGTTTCATGGAGGTATTAAATGATTATTTATAATGTACTTTGAAGAGGAAAAATACATGTAATTGAATTTCATGCAAATTCCCGTGGGGCTTGCTGGCGATATGACTGAGTTCATTGTTCTAGCTAGAAATTTGACTCTCTTTAGCCATATGTTCATTTTCAACTCTTTGTCTATTCACTGATTCAACAAACATTCAGTTGCAATCTGCCATGTGCCAAGGCCTAGGCTATTCAGTAGTGAAAGAAATTCGCTGTCCTTACAAAATATAATCTTGTGTGGGAAACAGACAACATGCAAACAAACAAATAAACACTTGCCAGGTAGTGATAAGTGCTTGGGGAGGAGGTGGATGGCATGGGCAAAGGAACAGAGAGTTAAACAGAGTGGGAGTGGGAGTCTAGTTCAGTTGGGGTGGTCAGAGAAGGTCTCTGGGGAAGATTACAAGAAATAGTGGGGGAAAGAGGTGCCTGAGGTTCCTGCAAACGTTTTAGGAAAGAGATTCCCAAACAGGGAGCCCAAAGTGAAATGTGCCCCAGAGCTTCAAGAATAATACAAAGGCTAGCCCTGGCTGCTGTGGCTCAGTGGACCGAGTGCTGGCCTGAGAACCAAGGGGTCGCCAGGTCCATTCCCATTCAGGGCACATGCTTGGGTCGCGGGCCGCATCAAGTCCCCAGTGTGGGGGGTGTGAGAGGCAACCATACATTGATGTTTCTCTCTCTCTCTTTCTCCCTCCCTTCCCCTCTGTCTAAAATAAATAAATAAAATCTTAAAAAAAATAATAATACAAAGGCTAGTACAACTAAGACAGAATGATTGAGGTTTATTTTCAATTAATATCAATCCATGTATATGAGTTATAATAATGTACCTAGACTCATTTTGCAAGTATATGACATTGGTTTACAGGTCAGCAAAGGAGTTCCAAAAATGGAGTCCTGGATATTCTTCCCTCAGTCAAATATTTTTTGGTACTCATTATTTTCTAGATTGAAAAATACAAATTTGGTTCTCAAGAAGTATACCATTTAGAGGATATATATGTATACACACACATACACACACACAGGTTCACTCTGAGCTTGGATGAGGAAACTAAATGAAATTCATATTAAATTTGCGTTGGTATTTAGGCAGATTCTATGGTGATGTTACACAATTTTTTTTTTAATTTAGCAAAGTTGCAAAGTAAGAAAAGTGACTCCTAAAAAAACAACACTGCAATGAGATTCAAATGGGAATAATTTCTATTTTTTTTCTCTGATCTCAAACAAGTAACTAGATTAATTCAGCTGAAAGATCATTCAAAAGAACACAGCGAATTCTTTCTAGAAGTTTACATGTTACAGACTAGTGTACTGAACAAAGAAAGCATTAAATGTTTGTAATCAAAATAATAATAAAAAGTTGTTTAAAATATTGAATATTTCAGACAAACAAAAAAGAATAAATATTGATATAGTGGATAATACATTTTGATAAAAAATCTACAACTACATTTTGGTTTCACTTAACAGGTTAACAGCAATACATGTTTACAGCTTTATTCTTTTATTTTTTATCTTTCTAAATTTAATCAACTCACAGCCAGAATTGTTCCCTCTATACCTGAATGACAAATGCATCATTTTATCTGTAAACATCTCATGCCTCTCTAAAAAGATACTGTCTTTGAAAAAAGAGCAATACTTTCTTTATCTCGTCAGTGTTCAAATTTCTCTGTTATCTCATACTTTTTATTTTCAGAAATTGTGGTAAAATATACATCACATGAAATGTACCATTTTAATCATGTCCAAGCGTCCAATTTGGTGGCATCAATATATTCACATTGTTGCATGACCGCCACCATCATTCATCTTGAGAAGTTTTTCATCTTCCCAAACTGAAGCCTTGTACCTGTTCACTCCTGATCCTTCCCCCCTTCCGCCCTGAGCAGTCTGATGGCCACCATCCGAGTTTCCGCCTCTCCGAATGTGGCTGCTCCAGGGGCCACATGGGAACTGACTCATGTAGCATCTGACCTTTTGTGACGGGCTGGCTTCGCACGGCGTGATGTCTTCAAGGTTTATCCGTGTTCTAGCATCTATCAGCACTTCATTTCTTTTCAAGACCAAATAATATTTAATTGTATGTATATACCACATTTTGTTTATCCAGTTGTTTCACAATTCTTTTTAACTTTCTTATTTCAGTCTTTATTCGAAAATCCACTTGATTCTTTGGAGGCAAAGCTGTACCTAAAACATGTGGTAGTGATACTTTTCAAAATCCAAAGAGATGAGAAATGTAAAAATCAAATGACAGAATTTAAACCCTTGGTAAGACCCTTATAGGAGCTCTAACAATTCAAAGTTAACCACTTTGAAGATAAAAACAAACCGCTCTTCGATGTTACAGGGCCAGGCTGTTCTCCTGTTAGTAGAGATGGTGTCTGTCAGAGGGTAAGGCATCGTTGCCAAGGGCCCAGAACCAGTGAGGCTGGCTCCGCATGCCCAGACTGATGGGTGAGGAAGAGGATGGCGCTTCGGCATGCTGACTCAGTGCCCCTGGCAAAGACACTGCTGGGGCTGGTTCCCAGACAGACTTCCCCAAAGCACCTGGAGTTGGCTTGCGGGGGAACAAGAGGCTGTGTGTCATCATCAAGTCACTTCAGTGCAGTCTCTGGAAAGAGTGAGCAAATTTCAGAAGGACTGATGGGAACAGACAATTTGATTATTGACGTCAAGCAGGAAATGAAAATCTGAAGAATTGGAATTTATTATAGTTAATTGTGTATTGATGGGGTTGGGGTCTTGGAATTACAGTTCTGTGACTTTTCCCAACTTCTTTTCTACCTACTTTTAAAAACATAAAGTCAGAATCAGGATCATATAATGACAATACTGTGTAAAATCATTCTTAACATATATTAACTTTTAAAGACTTTAACCAGATCAACTAAACTAGTACATCAGATCTAATTTCACATAATGGCATAATTCCCATCACTGCCATGAAATATACCAGATGGTTAACTGCTTTACTAAGTTTTCTGCGTTTTGTGTATGCATACATATGCAACCCCCTGCAAAACTCCTTGTAAATGAGAAAGGAAATAATAATATTAATTTCTCTGGCCTTACCAATGGGAGTCTGGCTTTACCAATTTGAAGTCCGAGTAAACCTAACCTTATAAAGTCCTTTAATAAGGTAAAAACACTGTCTAAAATATGCATAAATCAGAATATTAATGTTGAATGATATTTAAAGATTATATATTTCAGCCATAATTTCTTTGGGTTCATGATTTAAGAACCTGATGAAAGCTATGATCTTCCTTCTAGAAAAAATAATGCATATAGGTACTTTTGCTTATAATTTCACATGCTCATGGACTTCCTGAAGCCTGTTGTAGATTTCAAATTAAACATCAGATGTAATTTAACTCCTTCCTTTCATGGTTGGTGGAATTGAGAATCACGGTGGCCATGTAACACGCCCATCGCCACAGAGTGAGGGAAGAGAGAGATTTCACTCTAGTTGCAAAATGATGTTTACTATCGCTTTATGAAACGTCTAAAGAAGAGCTCACCTAAGTGAGATAATTAATGTGAGAGGCTCCATTGGCCTAAATGCATTTTCCTACCCAGCGTCTCACAATGCCTTCGATTCTCACACGTGATGTCTTCTGGTAGCATATCTGTGTTAATGTGAACAGATCACTGTCCTCCATGCAAATGCCAGGTAAAGGCAACCTGGAGTATGATATAGGTCACTGGCCCCAGTTCTTTCTTCAGGAGTTCTCCTTTGGGACTCTTGGCCTCCTTTCCTGCTGTTGACCCCAATGCATTTACGTATCTGCCTATTTTCTCAGAGGAACTCGGTGGAACAGTGAGGAGGGCTTAGAGAAATCTGGTGTCAAAAAAGGGGGATGGGCAGAAAGCTCTCTCTAGCCAGATTAAAGGTAAGCAGAGGCAGCATTTTCAGAACTTCATCTGGTCCAAATATTATTGCAGCCTGAAGTGAGAGCTCTGGAAGTGTTCTATATTGTAATACTAGGCAACCATAACCTCAGCATTGTGGGTATATATTTAGAAGTCCTCAGTCTTATGAGTCTCGTGCAGTTAACTTGGAGAAAGTTGCACGTGTTGGGTAAGGGTTGTGTTGAGGCCAAGAAGGAAGCTCGGATTGATATTCCAGGAAAGACGGGGATTTCTTTATGGGCATATTTACTCCCCCCAAAATCAACAATTACAATACAGAAACATAGCGTTAAATAGAGCAAGTGCCTTTTGTGATTGTTTGAACAAAATATATGTACTTTTATACATGAATTTCTTTTGAAATATAATGTATTCTAATGATAAAGATAAAACTTATTATAGAAAATCTGGAAAACAGGGAAGAAAATTGTAATTCCAGCAAAGAAAGGTAACAACTACTGGCAATTTGAGGCATATATTTTCCAGGGTTTTTTCTATGAATAGACATTTAAACACACACACATATTCACACATCCTCATGCATGTATCTATTTACAGTAAAAGAAGGTCAGGTATTATATGAAAAACTGTATCTTGATGTTTTCAACAAACGTTGCAACATAGGCATTTTTTAAAGTTATTAGATTTTCTTGGAAAGCAATTTCTAATGGGTACAGATTCTATGATATGTGCACGCCAACATTTACTGGCCCGTCACTCTGCTGCTGGGAACCCAGGGCGTTTTCAGTCGTCCGCACTAGATACCCTTCGGTGTGGATCTCTATTTCATTAATGCCCTCCCCGGGAGTAGCACATTTCTTTAGGATTCTGTTGCTCATCATTAAATGCCCTACACAGAGTTGTGCCAACACACCCCTGCTTAATACCCGGGAGCACCCTCTCCCTTCTCCTGCTGACGCTGTATGTTAATTTCCCCCCCTTTTTATTGTAACTACGTTAGGTTATGGATGCTAACTAAACTTTTTGCAATCATTCACAGTATATGTAAGCCAAACCATTACCCTGGATACCTTAAACTTAAATAGAGATAGATGTCCATTATATCTCAGTATAACTGGAAAAAATAAAATTTGGTAGTTATATAAAAAAAATCTATGCCAATGTAATGGGCTAACGTAGTATCCTGTTTTAATGTGCATTGCTTTGATTTCTCTTGAGATTAGACTATTTTTATGTATTTGTTGTCTATCTGTATTTCTTCTATTGCAAAATGTTTTCCTTGCTGTTTTGTTTTAAAGATTGTGGTACTTATCATTTGCACACTGATTGGTAGGAATTCCTTGTATAACTTATGTATAAATCCTATGTTGTATGTACTGAAAATATTTCCCCTGTCATTTTCTTTCATTTCTGATGGCACTTTCCCCCCTGACGTATCATGAAATGTCACTTGTGCCATTTGAGCGGAACTGCTTTACAGTGGGGCAGGCCTCATCACCCTCGTCTGGCAGGATAGGCGGAGGGGGCACATATGGAGGGTTTGGGGTGTTAAAGCTGAAGTTCTGGAGCTGAGCACCTCGGGTTTCAGCACGTCTGGTTTCACCCAGACAGTCCCATTCTAATCTCGGAGATTATACATTTTTCTCAATAAACACACCGATTTTAGTTTCAATCAGCGCACCAACAGAATCTGGTTGTATTTGTTTGTGTCTTTTTAGACTGACTTTGAGCATTCTTAGGTGGCTGGCTGCAGTCAGGAAGGCTGCTGGTACATCATTGCATTCTAACTCTGCTTCTCTCTCTGCTTTTGGCCAGGCAGCCTTGGCCTGACGCCCCTCTTTCTTGATCTCATTGCACTTCCGGGAAAGGCTGTAAAAACTGAACATACTTTAACGACTCTCCTGTGTTTCCAGGACCACCCACTTGTCACCCCATCTGCTTTGACATAACCAGTTTCTTTGAAGGTCCTTGCAAACTCACTTCCAGATAAAATTTCTATGCTAAGATATATTTTTTTTAATTTCAAAGAAGAGAAACCAATTCAAGAGTGCTCTAGCAAAAGCAGAGGATTTATTATAAATCTTCGGGGCAGGGAATGTAGCTAAGACTCAAGAATACCAGGCAAGAAACCAAAATGTTGTTGGAAATCCAAGAAATATGCTCCCACTCTCGTATCTGCTATCATTTCATAACTGCCCTCCCCCAACCCCCTCGGTGAACTGGGTTTTCTCTGCTCCCAAGTTCCTGTGATAATCTGGGGAGAGCTGCTCACGGTTTTGAATTTAACATATGAGACCCATAGAAAGACTGATGTTCCTAGTCTTGGTCCTGAAGGGTAACAGAATATGCCACTCTGGCATGAGGATTATTTTGAGCCTGTGGCCAAGGAAAAAGAAGCAGATATAAGAAAAGCACCCTACTTTCCCCTTATTTGCCTAAAAGCAGGACACAAATTTTCAAAGGTGTCTCTACTCCCTTCTCTACCAGGAAAGACAAAATTGAATCCCTGGAGAGTTTCAGACCCTTATCAATGGAGAAAGTAGTAACTTAAACGGGCATAACACGGCCCTCCAATGCCTCATGACCAACCTCCCCTACACATTTCTTAGGTTGTCAGCAGAAATTGCCGTGTAAGTCAGAGTTCTAATCATTCATTTCCTCCTGGTTATCTCCCATGTACACTTGAGGTCTGCGTGTGAATAAACCTCTCTTTGTTTTTCTCTTGTGAATCTACCTTTTATTACAGGAATCTTAGCCAAGAACTCAGAAGGTTAGAAGGCAATTTTTCTTTCCCTACCACCCCAAATCTAAAATTCGAAGATGGGAATTTTGGCTCAGTTTCATGAAGTGCCTGCGTTGGCTCTAATGAACTGAGAGTAAGAGCGCGGGGTGGCATTGTGCAGACGGCTGTCGGGAGCCCACCGCTGCGGAGGACCGGAGGCAGTCATAGAGGCTGTTGTGAATTTGCACGGACACAAACAAATCGGGCATCACACTCACTGTATTTTTACGAATCATGCCCTGTAAGTTCTATCACAGGTTTAATATTATAGATCAGGAAATTTAAAAATAAACTAAAACTATAAACTTAAAGAATATCATCTGCAAGAAAGGAAATACTGAAATTTAGGGGGAAAAACCCCCTGAGGGTTTAGGCCTAGTTAAATTCAGTTGGTTTGCAGAGACAAAGCCTTTGACATAATAATGAGAAGCAGTAGGGGTAGATGGCTGTGTCAGATGCGGCACGGGACCTAAGAGCAGCAGAATGCCACCCACGACATGACTGTAGGAGTTCAAGACAGGCCTCTTCAAAACATGCTGCTTTGGCATACTGATTTCTTCGAACTACAGGCATTTAAAAAACAGCAAATGCAGGGAGACACTTTCTCTCAACTCCCCTTATCTGCCTAAAGAGTCTGCAAGAGAAACACAATTGTCACAGGTCCTCTCCCCAGGAGTTTCATCAACCAGGGAGGGCTGACTCATGTCAGGAGAAGGACTAGAAATTGATGCCACACCCAGACACACCTTGTCGCAAACTGTCACTCGGCCCAGGCATTCTTATCAGGGCCCATTCATCATCTCAAGGATCACTCACTCTCCCTGAAGAGGCCCTCATGCTCTCTCCCTGCCCCTAGAGGGAGGGTATCTAACCTGACTTCTCAGTCACCCGGGGGAATTAGTCATTTTTCCCTGGGTATAGGACTTATATATATGTTAATAAACTTCTGTTTGTTTTTCTCTTGCTGATCTGTCTTTCATTACTGTGGTCTTAGCCAAGAATTCAGAAGGGTAAAGGGAAAATCATTTTTCCTCTCCTACAAACCTAAATTCCAATAGAAGACTCATAATTTTTTCCAGTCTACTTTGGGACATATTTTCATTTAATTTGTACATCATGTTGAACTTGTTTTTTTTTTTTTTAATGTATTTAAAGAGCCAAAGGAAAGGAAAAGAATAATAAATTTAATATCCTGTGCTGGAACAACACCCAAACTCCTAATATATAAACATGATATTTTTTGTTTTAAACATGTAAATTAAGTGCTAATGTAATTGAATTCGAGAACCGCCACACCCATGGAACAGTGTACCTTACAGAGGAAGGGAAGGGAAGGGCTTCCTCAAATTGTTTTGAACACCTGAAGAGCCGCTGTGGCCGGGGAGCAAAGGAGCAAGCCGAGGAGTCTGCTGGCTGCTTTATCTGGACGTCTGTTAAGTCCGCCCTGAGAATTTCTTTTTTCATGCATCATAATTTTGAAATAGAATCTTTCTAACTTATGAGAGGATCATAGCTTTTGAATACTGTCATCATTAATATCAGACTACTGCCTTTTTTTTTTCCATAAAGCACTGATGATGAGAACAGAGTCAGAAGCTTTCTCAAGTGGTCTCGTATTCAGGCGCCGTGCACAGGGCCTTTCGCAAACATTAGATGAATTTATAATGAAGTCGGGACCAACCATGACCCTTAACTAAGAGCACACTGTAGCCCCTGACCATCTCAAGCTGTCTCACTATTTCATAGGATGGAGTAAGGTAGGCAGAGAATCAAGTTTTCTTGTTCTATTCTACAGAAAATTACCAGAAACTTTTCTTTTTTGGCACGAGAGTAATAAATATCAGGAAGAACATAAATGGCCACTTGGGCTTTCCTGTCTTTTAATAAATACATAGTTTGATTATAACAACAATAATCAAAATTATAGCTCTTTGGGAGGACTTCCCATTTTTTATGCTATGCTGTGCTTTGTGATAAGTGTTATATGATGGATGTCACAAAGACTTTTTTTTATTTTAGAATTATTCAAGATTTTGTTTTTATTTTAGAAAAGATACAGTAACCCTGGATCAGTTATTTAAAAGCTCATGCTTACCATCTTTTGACCCAGTGATCCCACTTCTGGGAATTTATCCAAAAAAACACAAAACACTAATTTGAAAGAAGATAAGCACCCTTATGTTCATTGCAGCATTATTTACAATCACCAAGATATGGAAGCAGCCCAAGTGTCCATCAGTAGATGAGTGGATAAAACGACTATGGGAGATGTACACATTGGAATTCTACTCAGTTGTAAAAAAGAAGAATATTTTACCCTTTGTGACAGCATGGATGGACCAGGAGAGCATTATGCTAAGTGAAATAAGCCAGTCAGAGAAAGACAAATACCGTATGATTTCACTCGTATGTGGAATCTAATGAACAAACTGAAGTAACAGGCAAAACAGAGACAGACTCAGAGCAAGGTGATAGCTATGGGGGAGTGGTTAGGGGATGGAGGGATCTAGCCAAGAGGAAAAAGGACTCAGGGACCTGGACAACAGTGTGGTGATTGCTGGGGGTAGGAGGTATCAGGGGGTTAAACGGTAATGGAAAAATACAATAAAAATTAAAAACTTTTTTAAAAAGCTCACGGTTACCTAAATTTGTTTTTTTTTAAAGGGATATATTTTTCAAAACTGTGCCAACATAAGGAAAGTCTTAAACCATTTATCTGACCGTCCCCAAATCTCATGAGCAAACACAGCATTTCGGAGGAGAGACCGAAACGCCGCGACCCGCGTCGCGCAGTTCATACGGCCCACGAGACCACCTGAACCGCAGCACTGCGGCGCAGAGCGGCCAGGTCTGCTGGCTCGGTGCCTGCTCCGCCTTTCACAGGGACATGCCATGTGGTGGCCCCCTGTCCACGGCGCGTCTCCAGCATCAGGCGCAAAGCGGGAGGGAGGGCACCCTCTCGGCTCCATCCTCTCTATTCCCTCCTTCCGAACCTGCGTCATCTCAGACTGCCCAGTGTGCTATAGTTAGCTCCGTTTGTCCTAACTGTTTCCCAGATGTTTCTCGTTGCTCTTGCACTGGAATGAGTTTCCTTCTTTTTCTCAGGGGAAATAAAAATGTTTGCACCAGGATTACGGTGGTGATTGGTCAGGGGTAAGGTGTGTGGTGTGTGTGTGTGTGTGTGTGTGTGTGTGTGTGTGGCAAGTTCTGGAATTCTAGGTGACGTTGCAGCCAAGCCTCTCTTTGGCCTTCAGAGAAGCAGGCTGGATCCTGTGTAGCTTCAGCTGAAAGCACTTCCAACGGATGCTAAAAATACATGGCAGTTTATTTTCCTCAGTGGGGAGCATGTGCATTCCCACTTGACCTGGAAACACAAAGAGACCCAATGTTAAATTCAACACTGCCCATTCCAAGATAAATTTGTTTTCTGTGGAGTGAGGGAAAGAAAAAACAACAGGCATATTGGTACGAGTTTGCCTCTGCTCTCAGGGGGGGTCAGCGTCTCAAATACATTTTTTATACTCCCTGTTGTTGGTTAAGCGGACACTCTCAGGCTTCATAGCCAAGGCTGATAGGCGCTGGCTCACATGCAGATCGGACCCTGAGTCCAAGGCAGATTTATTCCACTCTGGGAAAGAAGGATGAGGAGAGCTCTCCCTCCCCGCCCCCTAAACAAAAAACGTATTATTTGTACCTAATCTTAGCTGGATATTTTAGTCTTTCGTCTACTCTTTTTTTAAATGTTCTTCTCAGAAGACAGGATCTGAAACGCCCTCTAATTGAAATACAGATTTTTATGGACACTTGTATTTAATCCTTTCTCCGTAAAACAAGCACACAAAGAAACAAATCAAGCACAATTTATCTACAGATGGCAGAGAAATGCTGTTTCCTGCTGTAACATTTAATGACAGACGTTAAACTCAGTTCTTGTAGTTTGGGGATACTATTTATTTAGAGCTCTGAGTTGTCCGATGTGACATTCTTCAATACCTACTACAAGAGTGAAGTTCACTTGATGCTGAAGGCGCGCCATCATCCTGGCCCTCCAGCTGGTACCACTTCTCTACAGCTTCAAATACGCAGTCAGCTGACCGTGAACTTAGACCCATGCCCCTCCACCCCCACCCACCCCCAACAAATAGCACAGTGATTAAAACATGAGCTTTGGACTCTGCCTTCTTTTGAGTCTGGATCTTGCCACTCAATAGCTCTGTCTTCACTTTTCTCCATCTGTAAAATGAGGACAATAATGGGAACTGCTATTCAAGGCCGTCGTGGAGATGAAAAACATATAGTGCAATGCCTAAGTGCAAGGGCACCTTTAATACATGTTAGCTATTATGATTGGTGACTACTCTTAGACACCTCAGCCATTCCTAATGTCAAGAGTTTAGACGACATAACCTTGAAGATCCCCTGCCGCTGAACTGCCCTAAGTCAAATCGGGCTTTATTTCTAATCCTTTTCTTTGGAACAGGCCTAAAACCTTTTAAAAAGCTGTACCTTCCTTCCCCTTGATTTCCTCCACTTGTATTTTCAACCAAGTCAAGCCAAAAAGGGTGTGGCCTGCTTAGAATCATGGAGGTGAGACAGTTCCCAAGGGAAGTTGCTTAACATTTTCAATGATGGGAGGTGAAGGAAAGAAAAAGGGTGAGTGGACCTTCTTTTAGAGAGCAGCGCGCTGGCATGGTGAGGATGGAAGCCAGATTACTGGGCCCAAGGAGCGAACCAGTGGAGACAAACCAGACTGGCCCCAGACCCCTTATGTAAGATATTTGGCAGAGTAAGGAAGTAAGGCAATGAGACAGTAGCTAAAGAGTCAGCAAGGTCAAGAAAAAACATCCATCAGGATGGAGGAAAGTCGAGCAAAAGAAATCAGGGTTGAAAGCTTCCTTGGAGCTTGTTGCTGGTCTACCAAGGGGCGACAGCAGAGTACCCTGCCACCTGGCCCATCCAGGCTGTTACTGACAGACATTTAAATAGAAGACTCTTACCCAGAATGCCCAGAAGCCTCCCCTGTAACATGCCACGTCTTTAAAGACCTAGCTCAAGACCCAACCTCTTCACGTGTGTTCCCCCACAACCCTAGAAGGCTTGTGCCCCAGCGGAGGGTCTACACTCTGGGAGAAAGACAGTGTGTGTCGGTTGTTACTAAAATGAAAGTGGTCTCAGAGCCAGAAAAGCAGGATGAATGAAAAGATTTGGGAAATAGTATAGATGAGGTCCATAGCATTGAGTAAGTATCCAAGGCAAGAAAACTTCAAATAATCAGAGTCCCTCTTCTCCAAACTGAGATGATTTGTGTGTGTGTGTGCTTGCACAGGTGTGCATGCTTTTATAGAAACCCGGACGGAGGCAGGGCCAACCCTACATTTGCAGGGTCAGGGCCAGGCTACAAATGAAGGCCCATACACTGCATGCTTAAATGTTTAAATGTGCTACCTCAGGCTAATGAATGTAGTTCACCCAGGCCCCTCTCACCCTAACCTGGGCTCCATCTAGCACAGTAAGGAGCCTGTGGGCACAGAGGGACAGTCAAACTCCATCCACACCCCAGAGGCCTGGAATGTGCACTTCACTCCCGAATGGCCGTGAAAGACTGCCCCACCTTCCATAAGCAGGCTTGAAGCTGTTTGCACAGGGATTTCAGTGTCCTTCATATCAAGCATGTTCTACAAGGCCGAGGGGCCTTGTCTATTGTGCCCTGGCCCATCAGAAACCTTAAGGCAAGGGGTGGGGTAAGGAAAGAGGAGGCCCAGGTTGGGTGCCCAGGGCAGGATCCTTCTTGTCTGGGTTGAAGAGCCATGCTGGACACATTTTTTTTTTCTCCTGGAGGTTTATTTTTTATTTTGTGATTGCGTTCTCCTGATCTGACTTTCAAAGAACTTTGGACAACACTTTGTTACAGCAAGCCTTCCCACAATGTTGGCTGCAACAGCACACAGCAAGCCAAGAGGCTCAAAAAGTGTTTCTGCTGAGCAAACTCATTCACACCCGGGTTTGGTGCTTCAGAGAAGGTTTTGTGTGGTCCTAGCCAGCTCTCTTCATCATATAAAGCAGATTACCCATTATCTCCTGGCAAAGGAAGAGCACGATTTTCAGACATTTCAAATGGAAGTGTAATTTTCCGATGGCTTCCGAAGGGAAACAGTTTAGTCCAGGTTATTTAGATCTAATCCAAACCACTTTGGGACTTCAATTCAGCTATTTAAGGTAGGAAGCCCATACCTTCTCCAGTCTCCTTCCACAGGCCAGGTTCAGATTTGAGTTAGAAGGAGCTGAAGGGTGGAGATTGGGGTCTGACTATCAAGGTGATGCATTCAGGGGAATAACTCCACATGGGAAGTTGGCATACCTGACTCGACTCGTTACCTGGCTGGGAAGTTGCTTAATGTATTGGGCCTATTCCCTCCTCTGAAACAAAAAGGGCCAGTCTAGATGACTTAGGATTTTTCTTGTGATGGAAGGCCAGGGAGCCCTAGGGTAATTTGATCTCCCACTAAGTCCTTCCGGTGGACAGAGCTCAGCTCTCCCTGGTATCATGCCCACCTCTGGTCTCTAGGACCCACCTGTGGGAGGGAGCATGATCCCGCTAAAGCAGGTAGAGCCCGGCTTGATAACCACCACTGGGCTAGATTTCCAGCTGAGATGTTCAGTTGCTCTCTTTGAAGAGACAAACTATTACTGTAAAATTACTGCAGGATACGTACGGGTCCCATGTGGGGGCTAGCCATAATGTGTTAAGTGGCGGACTGAAGCAATTAACACAGTTCTGTATCTCTGGAAAGTATCTGCTTCACTATTAAATAATCCGGAGGCAGTGATGGAGGTGATAACCGGAGATTAAATATGTTTTAGGGCTCTGGTAAATTCTGAAGAAAGTATTTACTTAGCGTACACGTGACCTCAAGGAGGAAAATAGCAGCCTTATAAGTGAGCGCCGGAATGTGAATTTTGCCTCAGACAACTGCCATTTTCTTGAGCCTGCAGCATAACAAAGCCCGTGCAGTTGGGGGAGATGGTATTTGTTCCACCGAGTTGCAGAGAGGATAGAACAATGTCCTCACCCTGCGCCCCTACCGCTCTCCCATCCCCAATTAGGCCTGCTCAGAGCCTGCTCGGAGCCTTCCCCGGGGGCGCTGAGACCGTGCCTCAGCTGGCCAGGCACAAAATAGGGCCTCAATAAATATTTATCAGATGTATGAATGGCTGCCTGCATTTCTCCTTTTGTGTCGTTATTAGCTCCTACAATGAAGCTCAGGCCCCTGAATTCTGTCAGCCCCACTGCGGTGTGGACGTAGGGTGAGTGGAAGGGGAAGGGGGTACAGAAGGATTAAGGGAAGACGGCGAAGCTGGCACCCCGGGAAAGAAAAGAAATCCCCCGAGGCGCAGGGTCAACAAAGAGGAGCCCAACCCGGAGGGCCCCGGGGCCTCGGGCCCAATCCCCGCGCGCCTCCCGCCGATCGCTGTCTACTTCCCGGGCCCGCACCCGGCGCGTCGCCCCACGCCCGGCACCCGGCGTCCGCCCCCGGGGCGGCGCCCGCAACACGCGGGGCCTCCGCTGGTCACGTGGGGGCCGGTCCGCCGGGCGGCGCTGCAGCTTCCCGATCGCGACCTGCCGGAGCCGGGGACGCGGCGATCGCGCTCCCTCCCGGGCCCCGGGAAGCAGAGACAAGGAGGCGCCGCCGCCCCCTCCTCCCGACTGCACCCCGGCCCTGTGCTCGCAGCATGCCCGCCGCCGCGCCCAGCGCCGCCCTCCTCCCGGAGCTGGCGGGGGCGACGCCGCCGCGGGCCGCGGAGCCGCGGCGGCGAGGGTAGCGGGCCGGAGTCGGCACGGAGGCGCCGCGAGGCGGGCGGAGCGGGAGGAGGAGCAGCAGGCACCCTCCGCGGCTCGGCGGGCGGCAGCCCTGCGGTCCCGGCGCGCCCATGGCCCGGGAGGAAGGAGAATGCGAGCGGCACTCCCCGCCGGCCGCCGCCGCCACCCCCCGCGCCGCGGACTCGGCGCCCCCCGGAGCTGCTCGCGTCGCCGCCGCTCCCCAGCTGCGGGCGCCCGGCCGCTGGCTGCGCTAGGACCCACAGCCGCTGGTCGCCGAGGCGTGCTGGGGAGGGAGGAGCGAGAGGGACTGGGAGACGGGCCCGCGCCCGGGCGCAGCGCGGCATGTAGCTGTGGGCTCCCGCGCCCGCGCGAGGCTGTCGGCCCGGGGCCCCGCCATGGCTGGTAAGGACGGTGGGAACCTGAAGACGGTGAGGCTTTGGCGGGACGCCGCCCTGCGTGCCAGGAAGCTGCGGGGCAACCTGCGCCAGCTCACCCTTAGCGCGGCCGGGGGCTGCCCTGGCGATGCGGCCGACCAGATCGACACCCCCGACGCCCCCCAGCTCGTGCTGCCGGCTAACATTGGAGACATCGAGGTGCTGAACCTGGGGAACAACGGCCTGGAGGAGGTGCCCGACGGGCTGGGGTCGGCGCTGGGCAGCCTGCGCGTCCTGGTCCTGCGCAGGAACCGCTTTGCCCGGCTGCCCCCGGCGGTGGCCGAGTTGGGCCACCACCTCACGGAGCTGGACTTGAGCCACAACCGGCTGACCTCCCTGGGCGCGGAGGTGGTGAGCAGCTTGCACGAGCTGCGCAAACTCAACCTCAGCCACAACCAGCTGCCCGCCCTGCCCGACCAACTGGGCGCTCTGGCCCACCTGGAGGAGCTGGATGTCAGCTTTAACCGGCTGGCACACCTGCCCGACTCCTTCTCCTGCCTCTGTCGCCTGCGCACTCTCGACGTGGACCACAACCAGCTCACTGCTTTTCCTCGCCAGCTGCTGCAGCTGGCGGCCCTGGAGGAACTGGACGTGTCCAGCAACCGGCTGCGGGGCCTACCCGAGGATATCAGTGCCCTGCGTGCCCTGAAGATCCTCTGGCTGAGTGGGGCCGAGCTTGGCACCCTGCCTGACGGCTTCTGTGAGCTGGCCAGCCTGGAGAGCCTCATGCTGGACAACAACGGGCTGCAGGCTCTGCCCGCCCAGTTCAGCCGCCTGCAGCGGCTCAAAATGCTCAACCTCTCCTCCAACCTCTTTGAGGAGTTCCCTGCCGCTCTGTTGCCCCTGGCTGGTCTGGAGGAGCTCTACCTTAGTCGCAACCAGCTCCTCGCAGTGCCCTCCCTGATCTCGGGCCTGGGCCGGCTGCTC
>PVKM010012789.1:0-31168 GCA_004027735.1 Carollia perspicillata | reverse complement strand
GGAAAATTCTATAGAATATGTAGTACTGTGCCCATAGTATTATCTTTAATGGACAAATGGATAGACAGATTTTAGAAATAATAAATCAGGGGAAAAGTCACACCTTTTTAAATCCTTTTTAGTATTGTTATTGAAGTTCGTTAACTACAGTTTACTATTTAATCTTAGTGCTAAATACAGTTTAATATTATCTGTTAAAAGCACTTTCTTGATATATTTTCCTAAAATAATTTATTTTTCATTTTAGTTTTTTTAAAAATTATGTTACATTGTATCATCCTGGGTTGTTATCCCATTGTTCTTATGAAACCAAATAACAGAAACTGAGAAATGCAGATTAACTATAAAACTAAATTCATAATCATTATATTTTAGTGGGTAATTTTTTTATACTACTGTTATCAAAAGAGTGAGGATTTGAACATTGTATAAAAAGTGCAAATATATTAACATTATTCCTGAATCAAGTTCACATTGATTGAGTTCAGTGATTGATTTTCTTAGGTAAAGCACATGAAAGATATTTGAAATGCAGTGAATGTTTGGTAAAAGCAGTTTTTTTACTTGGAAGTGCTTTTGGTTGTTCGTTATTTTTATACTTAGTTTTTATAAAAGGAAGAAGCCCTGTGTCAGGGTAATGTAAGGTCCGTCCATATTGCAGTACTGCCTTCATTGTAGAGTTAAGAGCCGTGTCGTTTTCATACGCATAATATAATAATATGAAATTGTAATTTAAAAAGTACTTAAAACACTGTTAAAGTAAGATTCTCGTACATGAGAGAGCACTACAAATTAACTGTGCTTCAAGTGTTTAACCTGCTATGAGCATTGTGTCTCTACAGTTTAGATTTTGAAGAATGTGCTCACAAATTGCTGAAAATGGAATTTCCTGAGAGTCAAACAGTAAGTTAATACTTCTTTCCTGTTAGGAAATATATTGGTTATAAACATATTTAGGACAGTTAATAGGTTTCATGAATTGAAATAATAACTTAGTACTAAATATTATTTAAATGTAGATTTTCTAGAATTTCCAATGAATCAAAGTTTAAAATAACACAAAAGATTAAAATTTAAAATAACTGGAAACTTAGGAGTCCTGGTGTGTTTCATATTTGCTATTTTAGCGGGTATTTATTTTATACTACTGTTATCAAAAGAGTGAGGGTTTGAACATTGCACAAAAAGTGCAAATATATTAACATTATTCCCGAATCAAGTTCACGTTGAGTTCGGTAATTTTCTTAGGTGAAGCATATGAAAGATATTTTAAATGCAATGAACGTTTGGTAAAAGCAGGGGTTTTTTTTACCGGTGAATTAAATTGACTGCTTGAAAGTAATGTGGGAAAAGGATGTTGTCTGTCTTTATCACCGCACAGTACATACATTTCTGAGTGGTTGCCTGTAAATCAAATTGTGGCTTAAACGTAATAGGAAATTTGTTCTTTAATGAATTACCTGGTCCATCTACCTTGCACACTAAAGCATTATTTTGGGGTAGAAATTATAAAGAACATCATACGTGGTGTTACATTGTTTAGGTGTGGAGAATCAGTATCATTTTTTTAAATTAATAAAAGCAATTCAACATATACTGTGTCAGGCAAGGTGTCAGGCATTCAACAATTTATCAAGTGCACATTAGATCTCTTTTAGCGCATAGCATTCATAGTATCATAACTCAGTATACGCGTACTTCACTATTCAAAGCATCGTAGAACTCTTATGCCAAGGATAATAAAGACTATATTAAATAGATTATCTTGGGTATATTTTTAAGTTGTGTTCTTGTGTATGTTACTCCCAGTCCATCTAGACTTTAGGTCCTTGTAACCTAAGTCAAGGCTTTTGGTTTTGGGTGTTTTTTTTTAAACTTAAAAAACTTAAAAAAGTTTGCTTTACAAAATGTGCTAGAACCAGCACAGATGCTGGAGTGTAATAGGCTATTGGTTTCTCATTCTTCTAAAAGATCCTGACTGTCTGAGCTAAGTTACCATTAGCTGTAAGTCCTTTGTCTTAAGGCTTTAAATATGATTTGTTAACAGGGATTAGCAGACTGGTCCAGGCCACTGCCCATTTTTGTAAATAAAGTTTTGTTGGAATGCAGCCATGCCCATTGGTTGTTTATGGTTTCTTTTGTGCTGTAACAGCAGAACTGACTAGGTGCAATAGAGACTGACCATACGTATAGCTTCCAAAGGCTAAAATATTTATTATCTGACCTTTTACAGAATACGGTCAGATAACCTTTTGCCAGCCTTTGTACTAGAATCTAGATTCATTCTTGAAATGCTGTAGTATGGAATTTTGAGAAGAAATTATTCTTTTCAAATTAAAAAAAATACTTTTCCCCTCTTAAATTTTCTTTACTAGTATATTAATAATTAGGTACTGTTTATACTATAGGTGTGCTTGATATGTTGTCATTGGAAGGAAATAAATTTATGAATTAATCTTTAAAATTATAATTGAAACTGAAATTACTATATGGTCTTGTTATATTATTTGAGGAATAGAATGAAGTCATTATAAATTTTATTAATATTAATCTAAAGGATAATATTAGAACTAACCTCATATATTTTTATAACATTTGGAAGAGTGTCTTAGTGTATCTTTTTTATGTACTTAAAAGACTCTCCTAATACAGCTGTAATATTTAATTAAAATGTTAAAATATGTAGTTATTATAAGCCACAGGAAATAACGCTGTAATTGCATTTAGTCCAGGGAAGAAAGTCGTTTGTTTTGTAAGCAGTGCTGACTCTATTAACAAAACTATCAGCATATTACCATATTACACTGTTTACAGCCTGATTAACTCTTACTGTAAAATACGTTAGTAGAAAAGCTGACAATGCCTTTTAATATACAAAATTAACATAATAAAGCAGAAGTCCTTCAGAAAAGCCTCATTTTAAGTTTTTAGTACTATATTAGATTTTGACAAAGTACATCTTTTCAAAACTTACACATTGATAAACATTTACTTAATTGAGGTAACTTGCAACCAGTCTTTAAAAAAATAATAATCTAGCAGTATCAAAACATCTGAAAATTACTCTATATTGTGAAGTGAGGCCTTTGAGGAACTTGTTTTATAAGTAGATTATCAGCTTCTAGAACAGTACTTTCCAAAAGAACTTTCTGCAGTGATGGAAATATTCATACACCGTCCAGTATAGTAGCCACTACTCACGTGTGGCCTTTGAGTACTTAAAATGTGTCTAGTGTGGCCTTATGTAACAGTAAATAATTTAAATATAAATAACTACCTGTTGCTGCAGGCTCCCATCCTGGACGGTACAGTTAGAGTATCTGTTCTGTGCTTCTCCGGGGTCTCCTTCCTCTCCCTTACACATAAATATATGCAATAAATATGTATCGACCTAATTCTTTAAATGTTTGCAATATTAACCTTTGTTGCATCCCTAGGTGTTAATGAACATTACAAAATGTCAAAATTGATAATTAAAAATATAAAAGTAAATCGAATAAAAGCAAAAATGAACTGAAAGGGTATACATTATATTTTATAAGCTTACTTTCTGTTTATAGAGAGCAAATACATTGCCGTTGCTATATTTGGAAAAAATAATTTTAAACTTTTCAATAAGAAGTGTTTTGTAGAAAAAGGTATTTAGTTAATTTTACAGCAGTGGTCAGAATTAATTTAGGTCTTTTTTATTTTATCTCCATTGATTTGCCCACGTTACCTGAGTTTTTTCATCTATGAAATTGCTATAATCAATAAATCTTTCATTAGGATTATTTCAGGGATTAATAAACAATATTTGTTAATTATAAAGTCAGCTATTCTCTGATTCTGGATTTATTCCTGGGTTTATTAGTTTAATAGATTTTAAACTCCTGTGAAAACACAGGAGTTTTCAAGGAATACAAATAGTTGATTGGACAATATATTATTCCAGCAGTTAAGAAATTATTCCATCTGTTCGTATAGATTAAGCTGTAGACGGGTCTATATGCATAACATTCATTTTGAGCCTAGAAAATTCAGCCACAGAGATCTTTTTCTTTGTTCTTTTAAATATATTTTTTCTGTATCCACCAGACTGTCATTTCAGTTGATAGTGATGCTTGTGCTTATTTACACTTCTGTAAAGACTCATCATGTTCTGCCTTTTCTTTGCTAACTATATATATTTCCTAATAGTTGAGTTTAAATTATTATTTAAGGTATATATAACTGCAGGTATATACTGAATTGTTAGATGTATTTGTAAAATGTCATATTGGTGACCTGTATTTAAAAGAATTCTGTATGGAGTCTTTCTAAAATACAGTTTATTTAATCTCTTTTTGATGTGTCTGTTTCACATACTAGGTTCTCTTAAAGTGGTTCATACTTATATAAATTTAGAAGCAATCTAAATTTAGATTAAATTTGATAATCAATCTAATTAGCATGAATGATATGGAAACTGTCAGCCAGACTGAAGGCTTTTAAAAACTACTCTTAGCATGGATTTTTTTTTTAATTTTTCTAACCACTAAAGTTCACAGTCTTAGAAGTTTTGTATTTTTAAAAACTTACTTAAATTTTAGGCTGTCTGTATATTGATATGTAATCGTACAACATGTATTTATTGTGTTTTGAATTATTACTGTAATTTTTTTCCAAATAGAAAGAACTCTGCAACATGATACTTGACTGCTGTGCTCAACAAAGAACATATGAAAAATTTTTTGGCTTATTAGCTGGGGTGAGTTCCATCCCTGTTTTTCTTGTTGGAATTATATGGACTCACTGAAGGAATTTTTAACATGAATATTGTGAATTAATGTGTCTGCCTTTTGGTCTGGACTAATATATCTTTGCTAAAAGTAAATTGTTCTTCGCGTCCTCAGGTTTCCCCACGCTGTGCACCTTCCTTCTTTCCGTCTTCATTTTTGTAGTCCCTTACCATTGCATATTACTCTTCCAGGACTTTTTGAAATTCTACATGCTTTGTAAAAAATTTCCAAAGAGGACAATTAAATACTGTCTTTTTGAAATCTGGAAGCAGCTTCTTAATTCAGGTGCATGTTTAGGCAGCACAAATAGAGCATAAGCTAAAATAATTATTTAAATCCAAATTCTACCTACAGAGAAATATATTTGTATAGTATACAGATGTATATGTCCATGATTTGTATAATTTGTGTTGTTAGGCTCTATATAATTATATTGTATCTTATAAATTCTAGGGAGATAAGCATAATATATATTATTTTCTCTTTTGAGCAACCTATTATATAGCACCAAAAGAATGATGTAGAAGATACTTATTTTTGATTCAATAAATTTAGAAAGATTTAATATGCTCATAATGGTGTTGATATTCAATTTTTTATGGTATTGACATTCAGTTTTTTTATTTATTAGCGATTTTGCATGCTAAAGAAAGAGTACATGGAATCCTTTGAGAGTATATTCAAAGAACAATATGATACCATTCATCGTTTGGAAACAAACAAATTGAGGAATGTTGCCAAGATGTTTGCTCATCTTCTATACACTGATTCACTTCCATGGAGTGTAAGTAGATGGAGGTCAATGTTTGCACTTCTTCCTGATCCTCTGCTATTCTCAGATTTGTGTTAAGTATATAGCCACACTTTTCTTTCACAGGAAATGTACTTTAAAATGAAATATGTGGCAAACTTTTACTATAATAGCTGTCTTTCAGGTTATGTTCATGTAACATGATATCAAAAGGCGAAGTGCATAAATATATGAGAATAAGAAATGACCGTTCTAGATGATACTAGCAGTTCAAACATCATGGTGCTTTTTAATAGCAATGTCTATGAGTTTTTTTATGGAAATTATTACAGATTTTTATCTCCATACACATATGTGGACACTCATGTTAATGTACACCACGGGTTGGCAGTAATTTATTGCTGAGTTGTGGCTTGTTTCCTAAGGGACTGTCAATGCTTCCTCTGGTTAGGACATGAGAGAAACGTTTGTCCTAGCAGGCTGTGTTTTTTTCAGCCAATATGGAATTCGGTTCTCAGTGATAGGGAGGAGTTCCTGTCACCAGCAGAACAAGGAAAGGTGTTCTTGATGAGGAATCGCACACTGGACTAGAATTTGAAATGCGTTCATTAAGCTGGCATTTACTGTACAGCTACGGTTCATGCAGCAACCGTTTATTTAGCCACCAATGGAAAGAAACAGCATCCAGGAGGAAAGAAAGAAGAGGATCATTGCAGAATACCTGGGTCTAATGGAAGACTGAAGCAACGTCATTGAGCTTATAATCATTGGATAGAATTTTTGGTATATTTTAAGTTCTAGGTATTTCAGCTGCATTGATAGGCACTTTGTAAGTTACCCTAGGAGCCAAATCATAATTTTTTTCTTATTTTTTCCCTTTTTGGGAACATGAAATTAAAGTTTTAAACCATTGAAGAAAAAGGGCTCCTGAAACACATAACTCCACAAACTGAAGGTTGTTTTTATTTATTGATTGTAAAGCATCTTTCTCTGAGTCTTCAGTGTCTAAGCCTCAGTCTTAGTACTCAGGAGAAGCCACCACTCTTTCTGCTTATACCTTTATGGTGTATTATATGTGCTAAACAAAACTATAGCCTGGTGTTCTAAATGGCATTTTGCCTCAAACCCTCATATACCCACATTTTCATGAGTGAGGTTTAGGAGCTCATAATCTTTACTTTAGCATTATATACTCAAGACAATATATCCCTGCTATAAAAAGCACATCACTCAAGAAAGAGTATGAACTCTATTTCTATAGCACCTTAACATTTTTAAAATTAGCACAGAGATGTACTCTTAAACTTCGCCCAGAAATAGGACAATACACATCAACACAAGGGAAGATATTCAGAGATAATTCTGACTGAAGATGAGACTCGATCATAATTTCAAGAGGAACTTTGAGTTACAGATATTGGTCACTTTGTCTTATCTTTTGAACAAATATTGTCTTTTTTAATTTTAATTTTCAGGTTCTTGAATGTGTAAAGCTGAGTGAAGAAACCACTACGTCCTCCAGTAGAATTTTTGTTAAAATATTTTTCCAAGAACTGTGTGAATACATGGGTCTTCCTAAACTTAATGCAAGATTAAAGGATGAGTAAGTTTATCATTAAGCACTTTTCATTCTTACTGTCCTAAGGGGGTTTCCTTCAATTTAGGGACATGTTCACCCTTTGTTGTAAAGCAAGAGTTAAGCATCCACGACTTTTCTTCATTAGTTACTACTCTGAATCTCATTCTGTGGCTTAGGACAACGTGCAGTTTTTAATGATGGTTTCAGTTCAGTAGAGGAAACACAGAATTAATGCCTCCTTTAATTCAGTTAAAACACAGAAAATTATTTTTGTATGCTCACTGGAGTTCTTCAGTGATGAGTATTTATAGTTTCATTTTCACTTTTACCCTAATTTTGAGCCTTAGAATGATAATTAGCTTCTTATTATCATGGACAATTGTGAATGTTTACAGATGAATATGTAATGTAATTGTTCAGGTCATTACAGTGAACTAGTGTCTTGTCTCAGCACTATTATGTAATCTCTATTCCAGCTTTATTTGCTATTTATTCAGGTTACCCATTGCCACTCATACTGGCTTCTACTGCATTCACATTACTGAAGTTATCCTTTCAAATCTCTTGGTGACTGCTTGTCAGACAAATCAAGTAGTCTTTCTCAGGCCTCATGCCCCTTGAATTCTCCACCTCACTCACACAGTTGACCACTTGCTCACTGTGGCCCCTCACTTTCTTCCTTCTGCCTTACTCTCCCCAGTCCCTGTCTTCTCCTTGGCCTACCTCTCCAGTATATACCAGAGGTCTGTCCTGGGTTCTCCATGCTCTCTCTGTGCTACCCCATCCATATTCCTTGGCTTTATAAACTCATTGTTTGGTCCCTGCCCACTTTCCAAGGCTCACCTAGTAAAGCCCACTCCAGCAAGCTGCGCTCCAGCCACCCCAGCACTGCCCAGCTTGATAAGCAGGTCTGGCTCATTCTGGCCTCTTTACTTCTATTTCCAGAGCTGGAGATCCCTCTCTCGTTCTGTCCAGCAAACTTTTAATCATTCTTAATCTCTTGTCACCTTTTTCTCTGAAGCAGTTTTTCTGACTCTGCTGGTTACTCATTCACTATGACACTCAAAACCACATTATATTGTTAATGTTTTTTTGTTCCCCTCCAAATAAATAATAATTATATGCAATCAATAAACATGATTTCTCCATTTTGTTGATTACTTTCCTCTCCCCCAGTGCCTTGCACAGTGTTGTCTTTGCATGCGTGCATGTATGTATGTGTTAATATATGTGTATATATACACACACGCTCAACAAAGGAGGATTTTTTTTACCGTTCCGAATATATATTCAGACATATGCACATTGGTGTATGTTATATACATATATCTGTTCTCCTTGTGTGTGTGGCATGTGTATAAAAAAGTTTATAAAAACCTCTGTTGTGTAATTATATAAATCAAATTTAGTAAAGAATGGACACTACTTATTTCACTTAGATACCATGTAGCCTGACCTAATAAATTATATAAATCATTTACTTGGTTGTATTTTATTTACTAATTTAGCACATAGAAAATCCGAACAGTGACTATATAAGAACTTTGCCTGTAAGCAAAGAATTGCATCTTTAAGCAATCTGTTTTCTTTTGTTCATTTCATTTTCTTTTTTTTAGAACCCTACAGCCATTCTTTGAAGGGTTATTACCCCGAGATAATCCCAGAAACACTCGGTTTGCCATCAACTTTTTTACTTCTATAGGTCTCGGAGGTTTAACGTAAGGATTATTTTCAGAATTTTATTTTCAATTTACAAATTATCTCAGAATTGCCTTCTAAGCAAAATCTAACATACTATATTTTTAATTAGGGATGAATTACGTGAGCATCTCAAAAATACACCAAAGGTTATTGTGCCGCAGAAACCAGAAGTTGAGCCAGATAAATCCTCTTCTTCCTCGTCAGCATCCTCCTCTGCGGGGTCTGACTCCTCTGCTTCCGACTCAGACAGCAGTGACAGCAGTTCAGAGTCCTCCAGCGAGGAGAGCGATTCTTCGTCCGCCAGTAGTCAGAGCACTGCCTCAGGTATTGAAACTCGTAATAAATCGCGCTCTTTTCTAATCCGTGTATTGCTGGTGATGTTAACAATGAAGGAAATAAATAATTTGACTTTTTTTATTTTAGAGTTTATTTGTTTAAAAGCCACAATTGATAGTATAAATGATCATCTATCACTATTTGCAGTCTGTGGCAAATTACAACATTTACAATGCGAAAATTACCTTTTGAAAGCCTTTCATAGAAATGAAGATATTTCATACCATTCATAATGCCTGTAATCTGGTCTATAGGAGCTTTCCTGATGTTCATGTTTTAAGAAATTTTGATTTTTACTTTTAATGGGGAAGCTTTATGGTAGTTACTGACATGTATCACACACTCAGTGCATATCTCGTCGGTATACAGCTGCGTAGAGAGAACACACCATGCAGCCAGCACCCAGGACAGAATGACCGGCGCCTTAGGAGTCCTCCCTGTTCCCTCCCCCAGTTACTGCCCCTACGCCCTTGCACTGCCTCAGGGCAGCTACTGTCATGATTCATGATTCCATAAATTAGTTTTGTCTTTTTTAACGTTATAATTATGTACTATGAACTCCTTTACGTCTGGCTTGTCTTTCAAAATTATTTCATGAAATCCATCCATATTATTGCATTTATAGTTCATTTCTTTTTCTTGCTGAATAGTTTTCCACTACATGAATATACCTCAGTATATTTAACATCCTTTTTAGTTGATGGCAATTTAGACATAATTCATGTTCTGGTGAATACTCTTGTATATATCTTTTGGGACTGGATACATATGCATTTCTGTTACACATGTATTACCTAGAGGTAGACTTACTGAATTTTAGGTTGTGCGGATATTTAGCTTTAGAAGATACTGCCAAACAGTTTGCCGAGTGGTTATTCCAGCTTTCGTCCCCATCAGCCAGGTTTGAGAGTTCTTGGAGCCTGGCCTCACTACCACTTCACTTGACCATCTTTTCATTTTAGCCATCCTGGTCAATGTGAAAAGGCATTGCGTTGTGGTTTTAATTTTGTATTTCCTTGATCACTAAGGAAGTTGAGTACCATTGTATTTATTATTGCTTATTTAGAAATTTTCTTCTTGTTAGGTGGCTAGTCAAGTATTTGCTCAATTTTTTAAATGATTTTTTCTGTTGATTTGTGGGAGTTTTTCTGTATTTTGGATGTACATCCTTTGTCACATGTATTCTTGTCTGTCTGCCGCTGCCTGAGCTGTGCTGGTCTCTCTACTTCAACAGCAGCCGGGATCAACAGATGCTCGCTGGGAGAAAGTGGCTGTAGAATGTCAGTTTACCTCTCTGTTTCTGCTGTTTCTTGAGTTTTGACTCTGCTAGTCCTTATTCTTTCACCAGCTCTCTGATGCCTTTACTTTTTTACTTTTTATTTTGAACTAATTTTCCACTTTTAAAAGGTTGCAAAAATAGTACAGAGAATTCCCATGTAACCCTCACCCAACTTTGCCTAATGTTAGCATGTTACATAACCATAGTTCATGTATCAAAAACCTGGAAATTAAAACTGGAACAATACAATTAACCAAACCGCAGATCTTAATAATTTTGCATTTCACAGTTTTTTCCACTAATGTTCTCTTTCTTGTTCCAGGATGCTACTAGGCATTTAATTCTATTTCTCCTTAGTTGTCCACAATCTGTGATAGTTCTCTCGGGCTTTCCTGATGACTTTGACACTTGAAGTCCTGTGGTCACTTATTTTGTAGATGTCCTTCAGTATAGAGACATGTCTGACATTTTCTCATAATTAGAATGGATTGATGCATTTTGGGCTAGAGCATAGAAGTGACGTGTTCTTAGGTCCTGGTGACATTAACTTTGATAACTTGGTTAAGGTAATGTCTGCTGGATTTCTTCATAGAAAGGTGTTTCTCTGTAACCTGGATCTTGTAGGGAGATAATTTGGTGCTTTGCAAATCTCCTCTTTAACTTTTCTTCTCTAGTTTTAGCATTTATCTTTGGTTTTTGTCTGGAACACTTATTTCGGTGGTGTTTGCTGAATGATGATTTTTTTCTATTTCTCTCTTTTTCTGCATTTAGTAATTGGATTTCTTCTGTAAGAAAGAGTTGTCCCTTCCTCCCATTTACTTAATAATTTAACTATACGTTTTATCAGTGTGGATACATGGGTGTTTATCTTACCCTGTGGATCAAAGTCCAGTACTATCATTCCATTTGTTCAGATCATTTCAGCTTTGGCAATTGGGAGCTCCTTGAAGTTGACTCCTCTGTTCTTTGGACAGACCCCCATCCTTTTCCTGAGCACTGCCTTCCTTTATAGCATCTCGGGTTGTTCAAGATCTGTATCATCCTTAAGTAAAAGATTTAAGTTTATGTCCAGCATTTCTAGTTGTTTTTCAACAAGAACACTGGTCTTCCACAGCCTTCTTTATTCTACTTGGAACTGGAAGTGCTGTAGTAAAAGATTTTTCCCGAATGTCCCATTTTCTGAAAAGGTCTGTGTTGTTTTCTGCAAGGTCAGCTCTGCTTTCTTTCTTTATAGTATTTTAGTCAGAATTAGAGATAATCTAATTGTATAAAATGCATATTACTTTTTTAATGCATATGTCAGAGAGGGAACACTTTTACTGTAGTCTCAGAAGGTTGGAAGCCTGGTCTTTTTATTCTTATTCCCTGGGTTGTTACACTTTGAAGTGTTTTTCATACTATGTGGCAGCCAGATCTCTGGGACTCTCAGTGTTTTATATTATTAGAGCAAGATTCCATTTGCTCATGGGGTGTCTTCTTCTTGAATTGAAATATGCTAATGTTGTTCATTTAACATTCACCTCTTTTAATTCTGAAGAGTTTGTTATTTCATGATCTGTTTTGAGAACAGATGACAACACAGCATGAATTGCTGCAATAAGGAGGCTTTGCTGATTCAAAATTAATTTGTCTCATCGTATAATTTCAGTAGAGAGCTTTCAGTTTTATAAATAAAATATTAAATAAAAAAATTAAGTAGTATGAAAGCAGTATGAACTGCTCCCAGATTGGAAAATTATAAAGTAGACACCAAAGGAGAGAGGAGATTGCATATTGTTATATGGTACAGGCTTTAGTGTCAGCAGACCACCGAGAGCGGTGTGGAGCAGTGTCAGAGACATTGAACCAGCCCAGGGCCAGATGGTTTCTGCGTGGCGACCTGCAGTTCAGCTGCGCTGCTTGATGGGAACAGAGAAGTAAGTCCTTAGTGGCACACCCACTGACTGCTCAAGGGTAGGCATTTGGCAGAGGAGAGACAGGTTGGTACAGTGAGATGATGGTGGAGGTAGGATGAGAATAGGTGGTCTTCTAGCTTATTTTCTTTTTTCTGTGCACATGCAAATGTGACAGAAATTTTGGTCATTTCAGCACCTTTGACTTATATATCCAAACTAACACAAATAAAGCAATTAAATTTGTTCTATAGCTGAAAATGGTAAGTTATTGCACTGTAATTATTTAATATTTATCTTTGTGATTCTGTCAGTAAAATTAAATTGTTCAAGGCCTTTTTTGAAGAATTTTCTCAAAAATCAAGCCTTAGTGGCACTTACAAAGCCTGTGATGGTATCTTACCATGGCTCCTCATGGTGGTATGGTTTGTAATCCTCGAACAGCACTGGAAGAAAAACTGCCATTTTATAGGAAACTATTTTTATTTGAAATATATATATTTATGCTGTTAAGCAAACCCAGCTGCCCCACACTCCCTCTCACCTGTGGGAAGTGATGTTGCTGGTGTGTGTGATCATTGTATTTTGATTATGTACCAGAACTAACGTAATATTTCATAGGACACAATGCACATGGACTGAAATTCCTGTTTTTGAATAAAATGTGTAAGTGGAAATGTATTTTAGTCACTTCGTAAAAGATTTTACAACATTTGCTGTGGTTAAAAGTTTTTGTTAACTATTTTGAGTCTAAAGATCAAAATAATACTTTGGTAACTAATGTTGATATATTGCATACTCTTAAAATTTTTGTGCAGTGTTCTGTCAGACTTTGTATTCAGTTAGTTTGGCTTTGCGTCCAGTTTATCTGAATTATTAAATCTGCATTACATTAATAAATGTGTTTGTTAAATTATGAAATTAAAGCTAACTATATTTTACTTTACACGTGCAGCTAAAGATACAAGAAAGAAGGGACAAGGCAATGCCAGAAGTAAAGAAGTAGATAAATTGATCAGGAAACAACAAATAAATGATAGGAAACAAGATGAAAGGTCAGAGCCAAGGCACCAAGAAATGAGGACTGAAAGAGAAAGAAGGTCAGAAAAACTCAGAGATAAAAATTCAAGGGATCCAAACTGGAGAGATCCCATAACAAAATACACTTCGGACAGAGGTGTTCCTTCTGAACGAAATAGTTACAGTAGAGTCACAAATGACAGAGACCAAGAAATGCACCTTGATGTGGAAAATAAGCATGGTGATCCCAAAAAGAAGAGAGGAGAAAGAAGAAATTCTTTTTCTGAAAATGAGCATAGACACCGAAATAAGGACAGTGAAAATTTTAGAAGAAAAGGCAGATCAAAATCAAGAGAAAAGAATAGAAAACACTCAGACTCTAGAAGCGATGAAGATAGGTATCAGAATGGTGCCGATAGGCGATGGGAAAAATCTAGCAGATACTCTGAACAATCCAGAGAATCAAAGAGAAATCAGGACCGGCGAAGAGAAAAGTCTCCAACAAAGCAAAAAAAATAACTACACAAAATTACACAAACTCAACATGCCTTATATTCAGTCCGAACAAATTATTTTTTACATTGATTAATGAACTTCATAAGAATTCTTGTATAAAGTACTGGTTTATATTGTACATTTAAAAAATGTTTTCATTTTAACATGGTTTATATAATTGATACATTTCAAGTCCCTCCATATAAAATTATTTGAACAGAAAAGTTTCACTGGAGAGGGATGTACTTCTTGCATATATTTTGTTAATAAAATTATTAAATACGTTTATTGAATCAGTGATTTTTTTTTCCATTGACAAAAAATTTTTTTCTGATGATAATGTTTCCAGTTGTCATAGAAGTATTATAATTAATTATTACTGGCTTTTTATTTGTAACCGAAGACCAAAATAAGTGAACTGTTTCAGTGTAACATTTTTGCTTTGTGAATGAGATGCTATGAAACTTCTTCGGGAGTCGCCTTTTTTTTTAAATAGCGCAGTTATTTCAAGTTTCATATTTTGTCTTGAACAAAAGAGGTATATATGATTGTTTTTCACAAGTGTTTGGTGAAGTTGGGTGTATTTTAGTCTTTAACAGATACACAGCTACATTATTTATAATTAAAACTTCTCTCATTTATACCATTTCTTCTTTCTGGACTGCTAAATTAATGTTTAATTGAAAGTCTTTGTGACTAGTGCTTTTTCTCAGCCTTGAAGTTGTTGTTGGTGAATTATATTTTTAATTTTTTATTTGCACTAATACAAAATTGGAAAACATACAGTCATGAGAAATGTGAACAACCTCACTGAAATAATTCCAATTTTTATAAGAATTTTAAGAATTTCCATCATTGTAACTCTCAACGAATATTATGTGACCGTTTTATTTATCACTTTTTAAATAAAACATTGCCACTGAAATTTTAGATTTGTTGGCAGACATTTAACCCTACTTCTTAATCGACTACCTGTGCTTGTTCACTTATTTAAAAGTTTATAAAATCCATTCTACCCCATGTCTGGGTTCAGGAATAATGGGACCACCATCTTCATGTCTGACTTTCAGGCATACTCTTGATTCGAAGTGTTTTCTGTTTTTTAAAAGCTTGAGTATAAGTAAAAATAAAATCCATGTAAATAAAGAAGCATCCTCTCCTCCTCCTCCAGTCCTCCTGCCCTCCCCCCATCCTACGTATTTGGGGTTTTTGCTCTTCACTGTTTTTACTGTTAACAAAGCGGTCAACAGAACACCTAACTACCTTCAAGCACAAGTGTTTGAGTGTAAGCGACTCGTGTCAGGACACAGGGACTAAGTAGTAGAGTGCAGAATGGAACCATTCTGCCTTCGTGACGCATTTCTACAGCATCCAACACGATGTTCACAACACTGGCTTCCAGTCAGGAAGCTTTTTCACTTCAGTCCTTGTAATATGCAGACAAGAAACAGGTTGCCTGCGTTTCTGATTTTTTACTTTTTAGGATTAGCATTCTAAAGTATCAGCTGAGTTCCAAATATTTTGCATACACTTCTCATTCTTTTTCAGCTTCTCAACCTCCTTGCCTCCAAGGTTTCTCTATCCCTACTACATTCTTAGCCACTTATTCCTAGGGTAACCTCCTCTACGTTGACTTCACAATCTATACCACCTCTCAAAGCTCCCCTGTAAGCATCACCTTTTGACCACTCCCCATCCAGTTCACCTGCTTTAGTACTGCTACCCTCAGACTCTTTCTCATCAAAACTTCAAATCTATTGACTTTGTTTTCATTAGTTACCCCCCCATTTCTGCACTTCTGTGGTCCATCATTTGGATGGATGAATAAATAAACTAGTTTTTACAAAACAACCCTATGAAATTTGGCATTGTCCCCTCACATTACGGAAGAGGAGACTGAAGTCCAGAGAAGTGAATTGGGCTCAAACCTCAAAGCTGGTAAGAAGTAGTCAGACCAGGTTTTCACCCCGATCAGCGTCATTCCCAAGCACAACTGGAGGATGGAGAGAAGACTTGAGAGCATTTGAGTTCCAGCTGTGCCACCTACAGGTGTGTGAACCTGGGCATATTGTTTCACCTCTCTGACCTTCACATTCATCTTGAAAATACAGGTGGGCCCCTGGCCAACTGGCTCAGAGTGTCGTCATCCCATACACCAAAATGTGGGCTCGATACCTAGTCAGGGAATATACCTAGGTTGGGGGTTTGATCCCTATTGGGGCAGATAAGGAGGCAACTGATAACTCTCTCATCTTCTCTCTCCCGCTCCCCACGCCTAAACATCAATAAAGACATATCCTTGGGTAAGGATTTTTTTAAAATGTAGAAGTGGGCAAATGTAGGTTTACCATTGTGCATATGAGAAGTAATAATAATATAGCTGTATGTGAAAGTTTATTCTTGTATTACTGTTTTCCATATGAACAACTATAAACCTACTTTTGCCTACGCCTGTGTTCGTTGTGCCCACCTTACACAGTAGCAGTAATAATTTTAGTGAAGTAATGCAGTCAGAGGCCTGGAGGAGTATGTAGCACAGAGTGGGCATTCAGTAAACAAGTTTTATTTTTTTCCCGGTATGCAGCAAAGACTTACAAGAAAATTTAAGCTCATTGACCAACTCATTAGGATTGCTTTGTTTCATCCCATCGGAAACAGCACTTCATAAAAAAAATAGCTCAGAGAATGAATGAATTTTTCTGGAATTACTGTGACAAAGAGTAATCCTCCATCACTGACCTCCCGAGATGTATACGAGTATCTTCATTTAGCTCAAGGCAACCACTTCTCACAGCCATGATTTTCATGCTTTCCCATTTCCCAAGTGTGCTGTCAGGGAGAAAAAAGTTTTGTTCTCTGTGATAGTTACGAGTGAAGTCTTGATTCTTGACTTCAATAATTTGTTTATGCCATTTTCATCTTGACTCAACTGATGTGTCTTTTTCCTAATTCGTGCCTACCTCATACTTTTACGCTTTCCAGCATCAACATTTTTAGAACCCAGTTGTTTTCCCCCACAATTCTCAGTCTTTTTAGGGTAGACACACTCTTTCTGATCTATCGGATTCTCTCATTCTGTTCCAGGTTTATTCCCCTGCACGTTTCTTCAGTCAAGCAAACTTTACACCCACTGATAATTTAGGAGAGAGCCCAGAGTGTCCAGGGTGACCTCTAGGAAAGCTCTGTTTATTTAATGTACACATCACATACACCCTTCCAAACCCTAACCAAAACACTTCCCAGTGGTTTTCATGGCTGTTTGTATTCTACTCTCTTACATACCCTCAGACTTGGATATGCTCTACAACTTCCATTTATACCCACCCACATGTTTCTTTTTAAGTCCTTAAAAACCTTTGAGTACATTGCATATCTCAAGTTAGAACATATATTTCTTGAAGTTAGTCCTATCTATGCATTTTATGTTTCCTGCAGATGGATGTGAGGACTGGTCTGTACCACGACCATACGCCCTCCGCACCATGCAAAGGCCATGGCTTCTGAAGAGAGATGGAACTCAACTTAGGCCAGAAGAATGCAAGGTAGAAGAAAGAAGACTGCTACTCCAAGTCACACAGGGACGTGCATGTCCATACATAGGTGCACTGCAGAAGAGCCCCAGTCTGTGGCTGAAGTGGAGATGCTTACTTTTAGAAATAGATTCATACACTGGCTTATTACCATTTAATTTGAACATTTTGGGGCTGACTGCACATTTACATTTGCCTGGGTTTTTATCTCACCTATCCCACTTGCTGGCTGTTGACTTTTGGGCGGGTCCTTGAGCTTTGTGTCTGTTTTCTCATCTGTAAAATGATATTTAATAGTAACGTCCTCGAATAGTGAATGATCTCTGTGGCTTGCTTAGAGCAGGGCCTGGACCTAAGTGCTCAGTATACTATTATTACTGGTACCATTTTTATTGTTACTGTCATTAATGCAGACACAGTGCCACCAGACCAGGAAGTGCGAGCTCAAACACCTGGAGGGGCCAGGTGGCCAACAAATGAGGCCCGTTGAATTGGGTAGCGTGTTTGAGTCAGTCAAAGGCAGCAACCATCCCCCAGCTCCATCCGGTTGTGCCTGTAGAAAAGAAGGCTGAAGGCTGATAAATCTGCCTGGTTTTCAAGAAAATTAAAGTATCAGAATTGTTATGTACATTCTGATTTTTAAATGTAGACAATGACTTTTTTTAATGTAAAGCAGCCCAAAATTCTAGTCTAAAAAATGATATCTACAGGTATATAAGCTTTTGAATAACTTGTTCATGTAGACCTTCCAAAACTATTACTTAATTTTGAAGTGACACTATTCGTTATACAAAGAAAATCATTTTTTCACTTCTGCTCTTTATTATACTAGAAGCAAAAGGCCCTTCATCTTTCTAGAGAAAACTTCTTTGCTTTGCTAACCTCAGCAGTCTCCTGTAGCTGAACTAAAATTTCTGTCAGATTTTAGTTCTGCACTTAATGTATTCAAAATACAATTTATTTTTGCTCAAATCAGCATGTTTTCTAAATTAACTAGAATTGAGTCCACCAATTTCCCATCACTTTTGAGTTTTCAAAGCTGTTTGTGTATCCCCAAATCACCGAATTCTATCAATATTGCTTTTGGGAATCTTTGGTATATGTTTCCATCTTCCCACCCAAACTGGCACCACATGGTTCTGGCCCTTTTTCTTTTGTGACTGGACTTTGACAATTGTTTAGTGATCATCTACTGTGTGCCAGGTACTGTTCTAAGGATGTAACAGTGATCACACAGAGGACTTGTTTTTCATGGAGCCTAAATTCTTATGGGGGGAACAGAAAGTTAAGAAGAAGAAAAAACAGTACTTTGAAAAAACATTAGCTATTCAGACAAGCCAAAAGAATTGTTCAATGACCACCCATGTAGTATCCACCCAGACTCAGACTAATCTGAAGGTTTATTTTCCTCCTGTCACTCCCTTACACACAGGTCCAATGACTCCTCTAGCCTGCAGGAGAAATGTAAATCCACAGCCTGTTTTTTAAAGTTCAACTTCAACCTGTCTCTCTTAATATTTGTTCTAGGAGCGGCCACTCTTTGAATTCTACTGTGTAGCAGGCATTTTAGAGTGCCTAGTTTTTCTAGCAACAGCTGTAAGGTAAGAGGAATCCCAGTTTTACAGCTCTCAACCTGCCTAGCTAAAATGCACCAAAGCCAGGACTCCCTTGGCTGCGTTATTTCATGTGATAGGTGAAGCATTTTTTGTTGAGTTTTCACCGCACAAATCCTGCTAGAGCCAGCCTGGTTATTTAACTGCTCTGGAAAGACACGGCTCTCTCTCATCTCCGGATTTCTGCCTCCCTCTTACCCTCTACACAAAATATCCTTTCCTGGTTGCTTGTCCAAATCGTTCCAATCTTTCACATCTACCTGGTTACTAATACAAAGGGTGCTCTGATGTATAACCCAACAGTGGCTTTTCCTTCTGTGGCACCGGATGCCATGCAGGGCACACGTGGCAAAGGCATTGTTATTCGCATTTACAAATTGTACAGTGAGCTCACTGTTTTATTTTTTTATCTTACCCTCCCCCAAGTAGATTATGCATTTATCAAGGGCAAGAGTTGTGTCCAAAACATTGCCTTTCTGCCTGCACCTTGCTATAGACCAGGGTGCGTCAATTTCAGCACTATTGACATTTTGGTTCAGTTATTCTTCATTGTGGGGGACTCTCACCCACATTGCACAATGTTTAGCAGCATCCCTGACCTTACCTGCTAGGTGCCAGTAGCACCAACCTTTCAATCCTGATGATCAAACATTGTCAAATATGCCCTTGGAGGCAAAAGTGCTCCTAGTTGATTGCCACTGCCATACCAGCACTTGGAAAGTACTCTTCAGTGCCCTGCAGTGATAGTGCCTGTTCTGGGAAAGTCACTGAGTCCACTCACGTAAAGCAGTGATATACTGTCCTCCTGTTTGTGTGAGGGCGGGGCTTTTTATTTTTATTAAGGAACCCATCATTTAATAGAGTGGTGGGCGGCAACATTGTAATGCCTTTTGACTGACAAAATATTCGGACATCCCAGGGGAGACGTGCTGGTTAGTGTTTTAAAAGGTAGGTTTTAATATAATATATAATATTATATATATATAAAATAACATAATCATCCCATACAGGTTCTGGTTTCTCACTGTAGCTGTTGTTTATAACCAACTCATTTTAGGAATGGAAAACAACCAGTCGAGACTATTGTAGTATTTTTAATCCTATGTTAGATGATTAGATTATTGACTATTCAAACACCTTAATTTTTTACTGAACACTTCAGGGACAGTCAGTGATTATTAAAGTGAATAAACTAGCCATGTAATGAGTAACTTCATGCATTATGAGACCTAAAAGACTGGGCAAATGGAATTGTATCAGCTGTGAGTTCACTTCCGTCCCAGACAGAATCGTGGAACATATATCTCTGTTATGAATTAGGAGTCCTTATGAGTCCCATGCTTTACAGAGTGCCTTGTTTGGCTTAACCAGGTGTACTTCCTTCCCTAACACTATTTTTATGACCAATACATGTGAAGACCCTGTGAGGGCTGTACTGAACATTTGCTGTTTTGTTGGAGGATGATTTCTCCTCTCTGGTCAGATCATTCTGATGAACCTGCAAGTGAAGAACTCCCTGTCCTGGCCATACATAGTACCTGATCCTCCTGGGCAAGGTAATTGGTTCGTGAGCATGTATGTGACCTAATCTGGGCCACTCAGAGTCCTTCCACAGTGGTTTTTCAATCCAGAGCATGAAGCACAGGGCCACATCTAAGGGCACACAGACCAACAAGTGCATTCATTGCAGCTGAAGCATCCACTGTGGAAAAAGCTAATCTGCTGTGAAGCAAAGGGTCACCGGTTCGATTCCCAGACAGGGCACATGCCTGGGTTGCAGGCCAGGTCCCCAGTAGGGGACACATGAGAGGCAACCATACATTGATGTTTCTCTCCCTCTTTTTCTCGTTCCCTTCCTCTCTCTCTAAAAATAAATAAATAAAATATTTTTTTTAAGTAATCTGCAGCAGAGAGGATCAGAGCAGCCTAAAAGGAAACTGAGCCCAGTTGGAGAAGGAGGGTGGGTCCTAAAAATGTTGTTTGAGTTCCTGAATTGAATTCACTGAAGCTAGACCTCTCAGTTTAATGACACTTTTCTACTTAAGCCACTTTGATTTGGATTTCTACCACTTAGACAAAAAAGTCTGTACCAATTCAGGGCAATTCCTGTCGATGGACAGGTTGTTGGAATCACTGGCTGTTAAGGACAGCTATTCTCATCTTACTAGACCTCCACTTATGTACTTTTTCTTGCAGTCCTTAGAGGATAGAGGGAAATAAATACGGACCCAATAAAGATGGCCCATGAAAAAATTACAATGAAGGACCTTCGGTGGCTCTTAGGTCCTTTTAAATTAGAGGCTAATTTTAAGTGGGGTTAATTTTATTGTTAATACTCCATTTAAAAAAATGGAGAACCTCTTTTTTCCTAAAGCACTCTTCTCAGAGTTTGTAATACAATGTATTGTAATACACAGATGCAAGAATTCACAAACAAAAATTGGTTTTCATACTACCAGAGAAAATGACTAACTGAAGCTATTTTGGGGAGCAGGAATACTTCCTTAAAACCACAAAATACTTGGTAATGGAAAAAATACAATAAAAAATTAAATAAAAATAAATTGTGAAAGAGAAAAATAACAAGACACAAAATACTTCAGCACATTGCCTTAACAACTGACATATTCTGATCATTTGCACTGTGAAATACTGAACAGTAAGAACACTGAACATTTTTAATCGTCTTATACAAAATAAACATAGTCTAAAAATCCCCTTATATACAAATATATGCAAAAACTGTTCCTTGAAATATAGGGAAAAATATTACAAGAATATATTGTCACAATTCCTTAAGTTTTGAGAACAATTTTGTTTGTGTCATAAATATAATTTTTGTCCAAAAAAAGGAGAAAATAAAACTTTTATGGATATTTATCCAAAGAGGGAAAGTAGAGGAGGAAAGATTGTGTTTGCCGTTAATAAGACATGCCATATTGCTAGCCTAGACTGCAGACAAGTATTAGTGAAGTGTGTGGAGAGGTGGGAGGCACCAGACAGCAGCAGACCATTACTGATGGGCCATTTACTACTGGAGATACTTCTTGAAGGTTAGAAGTTCAATGTTACATTCCTTTGTTTACACTCCTTTGCATCCCCAGGTTCAAATCTGAAATCTCCTGTAGGTGCTCCATACACATTTGATGAATGAATGGGGAAATATAATGAATTTTGGTTTATTGCTAAG
Organism: Carollia perspicillata; assembly: GCA_004027735.1. NCBI lineage: Eukaryota > Metazoa > Chordata > Mammalia > Chiroptera > Phyllostomidae > Carollia > Carollia perspicillata. The sequence continues at coordinate 9,022 of PVKM010012789.1, read as the reverse complement.
GAAAACGATTGGATATACTTTGAGATTCTTGGGGTTTTATAAAATGTTAAATCATAAATTATGAAAGGATCAACTACTATTAATTGACTTGGAATCTAAATGTACATATTTTATGGTAAAGTAAGAGAAAGTAGAAGGCAAGAATGCATTATCTTAAAACCTAGGACACCAAAGTGAATATAAAATATATTTATAACTGTGTTAAAGGGAAAAATGCATAAAAGTGGTGGGAGTATAAATGAGTGAAATCAGTTTAGAAAATTGTTGGACAGTATTAGCTGAAGTTGAATATACATGTTGCCTACGAGCCAGCAATTCCACCACTGGGTGCCCAAGAGAAGAGTGGTGCGCTGCATGTTGAATGGGGGAGCTTGGCGGAAGAGTACAAACTTCCAGTTACATGGTGAATGGAGTCTGGGGATCTGATGTATAACATGGTTGATGATGGTCAATGAGGCTGTATAATTGAAATTTGCTAAGAGAAGGAAGGGACGCTGGATGAAAGAAGGTGAAGGGATTAGCCTGTGTGTGTGTGTGTGTGTGTGTGTGTGTGTGTGCATAACCCATAGACACAGACACTTGTAGTGATAGCCAGAGGGAAGCAGGGCGGGGCGGGCAAAGTGTTGGAGGCAGGGAATGGGGATATCTATAATAGTGTCAACAATAAAAATAAAGTTAAAACTAAAACAAAATAATAAAATAAAAATGTTGAATATCTTTGAAAAAAGAACTTCAATGTTCTCTCTAAAAAAGGGTAAATATGTGAGATGATAGACATAGCTATATATCACAATGTATACATACATATATCAAATCATCACTTTGTACACTTTAAATATCTTACAATTTTATTTGTCAATTATACCTCAATAAAGCTGAACAACAACAACAAAAAATGTTGGGTACCTAGGTACCTGAACAGTAAGAACACAGCAGACACTTTCAATCTTCTTTCTTCTCAACAGAAATATGTACAAGTATGCACCAAAAGACATGTACAAAGAATTTTCAGAATAGCATTATTCTTAATAGCCAAAATTAGAAACAACCCAGATGTGCATTAATAATAGAGTGGATAAATAAGATTGTGTTTTATTCATGCAATAAAATACTTTACAGAAAATAAACAACAAAACCACAGCTATATGCAACAACATAAATAAGTCTAATGAGCATGTGTTGAACAAGAGAAGTCAGACCCAAAGGAACACACACTAAATGAGCCCTACTGCATTAAGTAGGAAAACAGGCAAAGCGGATGCAGTCAGAGTAGTGGTTACGTGTGGGAGGAGGGCGGAGTGCTGTTGGGAGAAGGGATAAATGGGACTCCTGGAGTGCTCATATTGTTCAGTTTCCAGGTTTAGTTAGTTATGCATGTTTCTTCATTTTGTGCTAATGTGTTGATTGTAAATCCTTAGAACTTGTTCACTTTCTGTTGAAAGTAGAAAAAGCAAGGTAAAAGAAAAAACGATATGTCTAAAATCTCCCGTAGTAAACTGTGCTTTTAACCTTTTCAACTTGAGTACAGCTGTGATCATTGCCTCTTTACTATGAGCAAAGATGCCTGATGTAGGAGACAGCGTTGTGGCCATGAATTTCTCCCCTCTCTCACTGCATGCCCCTTACCGTTAAGCCGTATGCTCTGTCACTACACCATTGGGACCAAATGAGATACCCAACACTGAATCTGAGTTTTTATCTGTACCCTAGTTAGAATTTCAGCCCTTTTACAATTAGAATATACTTTTTATATCGCTGCAAAAGGTTTGACTGGGCATATGACTTGCATTGGCCCATGGATCATCAGCAAACACGATGCACAAGGATGCTCTGATAGGTCTTGTTCACTGGGGCTTGGCCTCTCCTGATGCTGAAAGTCCTTCTTCCTTCAAGCTCATGAGCCCAGGCTAGTTTGCTAGATAGTAAGACACCATGGTAGCCCTGGCTGGTGTGGCTCAGTGGATTGAGCATCAGCCTGTGAACTGAAAGGTCACTGGTTCAATTCTTGGTCAGGGCACATGCCTGAGTTGTGGGCCAGGTCTGCGTTTGGGGGCATGCAAGAGGCAACCAGTTGATGTTTCTCTCTCACATCAATGTTTCTCTCCCTCTCTTTCTTCCTCCCCTCTCTCTAAAGATAAATAAAATCTTAAAAAATATATAATGAGGCCATGGCCACTCCCATACATATATAATACCATACATGTAAGTGAGTCTTCCCCTCCCTCCAAGGGCATCCACCTGCCAAGTACCAGACCAAGTACCCGACATGAGTGAGCCCTGACCTGTCTGGCATAGACCAGAGAACCACCAAGCTAATCCTCAGAACTTGAAGAACTAATGGGTGTTGCTCTTAGGAGCCATTGGTTTTGGAGTAGTTTGCTATAAACAATTGATAGACATAATAATGATCCCTGAATGTTCAGCAGAGCAACATAACCCCATATACCACACTTAAAAAAATGCTTTTAATAATGATGAAGAAATGGAGATTTCTTCTTGTTCTTCTAGTCTTTTCTCCTAAGTAGTCAGTTTTACAACATAAATCACAATATTTAGCTTCATAAATGTTAAAACATTTTAAATGGCTTTGTTGAGGTGTTTTGCTTCTTGTTCAACACTAGCCTCTGAAAGCTCCTTGAATGGCCTTCAAATATGATAAGGTTTTTCCCACAAACCATGCTGATAGCTGCTTCTATCTGTTTAGAACATAATAGTCAACATTTTTCTTTAGCAGTTGTACTGTTTCATTTTGTTTTTTAAAGGAAGACATTTCCTGTCAGAAAAATGTTGAACAGGTTTTCTGTGGAGGGTTGTGGTCGTTCTTTCCTTTCATCCTTTGAAAGAAAGACCTCTCCTTCGGGGGCATATCTTGAGGGTATCTCTTCATCCCTACCAGCCCAATGATTCCAAATGAAACATAAAGAGAAAGCCCGGAAAAAGCTGGCATGCAGAATCTTGCAATGTAGTAAGATGGTCAGTACTTCTTACAATGTCCTTAACTCTAAGAAACTGGTGGTGTGTGATCTGGGTTTTTCGGAGAATCCTACATCATTATTTGGTTCTGCTGACTGTACCTTATAGGGCTACACCCCTATCTGTTGGCCCCTGTCCCTCTGATGCGTACTACTGATCAGAGGTGCAGGATTGGGGACACTGGTGAATGTGGCCTCAGTGAGAAATCCTCCCCAGATAGAGGCTTTACTGACAGAGGTTCAACAGCATCATCTTTAGATAACTCCTAGCAGAGAGATGTTTCTCAGAGAATGCTATTACCTCTATTCTTGCTGTTCCTATGGGTCCCAATACTTTAAAATTGAAAAGGATAAAAACAAGCTCATATGGTAGATATTTTGAAATACTAACTGGTATTTTTTCGTCTTCCCTTCCCATCACTTTCTATTACCCTATGCACCTTTTCTGTGTTTAAGTCATGAGACAGGAAACTGATTGTCCTCAGTGGGAGTTACCCAAGTAGAAACAGAGAACAAAGATGTCAAGTCTTGATTTTTGAGTTTCAAAAGATGTAATTCAAGAGTGAGCCAGAGATATTTGGAAGAATATGTGATGAAAAGGAATTACTTTTTGTCATCCCATCTAAAATAAAGATTCTTTGAACTTCCAAGGGAGAATGGAGAGCCCCATATAAATTAGAAATTCTGAGGTAGAGAATCCTGTACCTTGCTGCTCTGTAGGGTTTTCTGGGAAGGTGACAAGCCTTGCAGAAATTTTTATGTCACCGTAGCACTGGAGAGTGTATTAGAAATGTCTAAACAATGAACAAAGGAATCTTAGAAAGTCATACAGATTTTTTCCAACTCAAGTAAGAGGGAAAAGTAACCAAAAGATTTTTGTGTGAATAGGACACTGAAAACTTGTGGATTTGCGGTTTGGGGCCTCATGAAGGGGAGAAAAAGGCACAGCAGCAGATGCAGTGTGCGACCCACGAGACGCTACATGAGAACTCAGACATTGCGGGATTTGCCTCTGTAGAGGAGTGGTGATAAATTAAATGTTCCAAGATGCGCCCGTGACAATCCAGACTGAGAAACTCAATCGAGGGGAGAAAATGAGGAGCAAGAAAACCATGACTTCACTTTTCTGTTATTAAACAGAATGATTTCCAAACAGGGAGTTGTTGGATAAAACTAAGATTAACATCTTTTGATCTAGAACAGAAAGGTTGTGTACATAATGCAGAGCCAGATCGTAAAGAGCATTGTAGATTGCGTTGTGGGGGCCATTGAAGGGCTTCACCACCAGTTATCGTTCTGTGTTCCAGGAACGTTCTCCCAGCAGTGTGCACGGTGAGCTGGAGAGCAAGCGAGACTGGAGGAGGGAGCCTCAGTGAGAGGATAGGACGGTGGAGAGGCACCGACTGGGAGGGAGAAGGGTCATACTTGAGGGACTTGCAGAGGGTAACATTCACTGCCACTAGATGAAATCTCTACAATAGTACGTGAAACTTCTGTTATATGGAAAGTAACTTCATCAAGAAGAGACTGAGGAGCCCTGAGATCAAAGCCAAGTTAATGTAATCAGAGTCCTCCCTGGAGACAGGAGTATTAACACACTTATCTGAAGAACTTAATATTGTCTAAGATTTAAGAAAGTCTTATGTCATTTGAGTACTTAGTCTGGGTCTTTTGTGCCCAGCCTGCGTGCAGGATACAGAAAGTCACAAGAAAGCATTGCTTCCACCTGTTAAGGTGGAAGAGCAATCTGGACAACTTACAAATTCATATCCGCCCCCTCCCCTCCCCCACTTTGGGGCACAGAAGAGTGAGGATGCAAAGAAGCCTGATGAACCGCGATTTGGAAAATGAGAGAAGAGATCTATCTGCAGATGCTGCGCCCTTGGGGGGACAGCTGGAGGAGGCGGAAGCTGCCACGAAGGAGGGTAGGAAGAAAATGGCTGAGCTTCTAACACATTTTAAAGGCTGAGTAAAGGCTGGTGTGATGAATCAGAAACCCTAAGGTCCCCATCCATCCACCATTTATTCTCGCTCATCAAATCTTTTCCACAGGCCTTCACTGAGGCATTACTAGACGGACTGGGGAAAGGGCAGGGGAATGGGGAGCTTTAACTCCAACCTTTAAAAGTTTTTTATATTGGTGTTTGGATTACACAGCTGTATGCATTTGTTAAATTTGATTGAACTTTACATTTAATATCTGTGTATTTTACTGTATATGATTATACCTCAATAAATATGGCTGGGAACCAAAAGAATACTTATGACAATTAAGGCCACTTAAAAATTCCAAGCTCTGCTATACTTTTAAGAGAGGAGACACTTTCCACCCTTAAGCATATTACATGATAGCTTATTTTTTTATGTAAGAAAAACTGAAGCAACTGCCAATAAGATTTTTAAAAAATGGTACCTCTGTTTTTCCCTTAAATGATTTTATGAACTATAATTTTATAGTAAGTCAAACATAGGACTTTAAACAAATGTTTTTCTTTCCTCTTTTGGATATTATTATTCAACTGCTTAGTGAAAATATGTTGAAGCCCAAATAAATTCTCTAAACATCCACCAGTATCACTGCTTCTCTTACCAGTGGGCCTTATTCTAACCCTCTCTATACACACATTAAGTCAAAAATTAAATCAATCTTATCTTTGCCACAGGCTCTGTTTGGAACATCTTTAAATCTCAGCCGTCTTATTGTAATTTCACCAGTCCCAGATCTCTAATTAATTTGTTATTAAATATAATTAAGAAATAGAAGTAATTCAGTGTAGAACCCTCACAAGTTCCAAAGAGTAATTAAAAAGCTTCCTTAATTCACTGGAAACTTGATACCATGTTTATCCTCACCAGAGAAAAAACAGAACCTAGAGGAGCCTTTCTGCTTCAGAATACAGGATTTTAAAAACTTGTCCATTTGTAAATAAAAGACAAAATCCTAGGTAATAAGATCATCTGCATTTGCTATTTTATGCAAAGACATTTATCATGTTGGGGAAACATATGCTTTCCTGTTTTAAGTGTATTTATCATTATATTTTATTGAAAATTTAATACAGTTTTATGAAGTACATGTTTAAAGTATCTGAAAAGATGGGAAAATAAAAATACTCATAGTCTCATGACTCCATCGCAACTGCAGTGAACATTGTGGAGCATTCCTTTAGGGCCACTTTAAAAATAGCTTTTATCAAATATTGACAGCATACAACAAGCATTTATAATATTTTAAAAGCATACGGAACAACAATAAAAAGTAACACCTGTGCACCCATAGCCAATCTGCACAGAAGTTACCACTCTATTTAAAACCCTATATGCCCCCATGATCCAATTCTTCACTCTATCCCAAAGGTAACTAATGTTCTATTTTAATATTTAGCATTTCAATGCTTTTATTTATGGATTCACCACATATATGTCCCCGCCCAATCATTCTATCATATCTCTAACCTCCTGTACATATTTGCTACTTCTTTGACTCTTTTTGCAGCATTCTGGATACTTTCTTTAGATCTGCCTTCTGAGTTTTCTAATTCTCTCTTAATCTGTGTCTAATATTCTGTTTAACGTATTCACTGAGTTTTTGATTTCCACTATTTGATTTCCTATTTCTACAAGTTCCATTCATCTCTTTCAAGTCTGTCTTTCTCCTACTTTAATAGACTCTCATGCTGTTCTCATATTTACAGTTCTCTCTCTTAGTTTTAAAAATATATCTACCTTGTTTTCTGTTTTATGCCTAGCTTAAATATATAAAACTTTGGCAGGTCTGATTTTGCTGTTTGTTGTTCCTTACTGCTTTGTTTTTGGGGGTGTTATTTTCTTTTTATAATGTGAGCTAATACTTTTTACTTGTGCTAATTTTAGGGATTGAGTGATAAGTGTGTTTCCACAGAAAGGATCTATATTTGAATCACTCAGAAGCATGGAGATATTATCTACTGGAACCACTTTTTAATTTTAACTTAAAGATGTGTAGGCCACGGAGGTAGTATGAGTTTCAGGTCCTAAAACTTCCATGAGGGTAGGCTTGTGCTTAAATTTCAGGGAGGATGTTTTGCCATGCCCACCCGACCCCAACATCAAGTTAGTTTCCTTGATGATTCCTTCTGTGAAGTAGGCTTTTTTCTACTGACCTCTTATTCTCAGTATGTAGCTCTTTGGCACCCCAGCTTTATGTGGTGTCTATAATTAGACTATTCTCTAGAGACCCCAAACTTTGTGCTTATTAATATGTTGGTAAATGATTAAGGACTGGCTCTCCAGAAAAAAAAATCCTGAAGTTACCAAGTTCCATGTTATAACATTCACACGGCTGATTTCAAGTACCGACGTGGTGCCATTGAACATGCAGTTGGGAAGCGGTACGGACAGCCACCCCTCGGGGCTGGAGGTCGGCAGCTCCATCACTCTACTGCCCACACACTACACGGCTGTGAAAACCGGAGATTGTTCCACCAGAGTTTGGAATATCCCTCAGGGTGGAAGACAGTCGAATGCTGAGTTGCCTCCTTGCATTTCCTCTTTGACTTTGTTTCGGGTTTCCCAATATCTCTACCAGTGTGGCAATGTGTTTTAAGAGGAGGGGTTTTAGTTGTTTATTTTTATTTTAGCCCAGAATTTCATGTTTTTAGCAAAGGGGCTGTTTAAGGTATCTAGTCAGCCCTATTGCCAAAAATAGAAGTTCTTCTCTTCATTTTCTTCTTCTTTTTTACATACAGTGCATTAGTTTTACTTTGTACCTATAAGGACAATACATGTTAATGTTAGAAAGTGTGAGAGATAGACAAAGTACAGATAAGAGGATTAAAATAATCCATAAGCTCGTACCGCCCAGACCTACACACGAATAACACTTGGATGCATGTCTCTGCCGCCTTTACGTTCTGTGTGGATAGACGAGTGTCTCACCTGCTTTCTGTCATGGTGTAGCTCTCCTTTTGTAATCTGGTTTTTATTTTTGTAATACTACTGAATGAAATGTTTTTGTCTATGACCCATTTTATGGTGCAATAGTGTTCTCTCACACGAGTGAAGCATAATCCTGGTCTTTTATATTATTTCCAAGTCTTCATCATTATAAATAATGCTGAGATGAACATAAAAGATGTGCTTCTGGTCCGTTCCCTAGGGCAATACTTTTTTTTTCCATCCTGAAACTGAGAGAATCTTCATCTGTAGCGTTAGACCATTTTTCTCTTTTCTTATTTCTGCTTTGCTCAGCTGCATCACATTCTGCAGCAATTCACTTTCACCTACTGTATCTCCAATTCTTCATCATTAGTAATCCTTTACATATCTGTATTTTTGCTTTGTCTGACAAGCATATTAACCATTTAAGAAATGGTATCATGAAGGGATATGTATATTTAAATGTAGGGTTTGTTTTTTTTAAGGCAAAAGGAAAAGTCTGCTAAGTCTTTTTTCCAGTTCTGTGTTCTCTAAATCAATATTGCTCCTGGATATTGATGACTCTGTTAACTATTGATATAGCCCCCTTGTAAACTATCAAAAGCATTGCCTCCCACCGAATGAAGACGCTGTCAGTCCGATGTGGCTGTCTCTGGCAAAGGTATAGAGAGACAACCAAGCAGAAGCTCTCAGTGACTTGCAACAGGAGTGAGTCATCAGCTTATGAGAAATTACAATGGAGGTCTGTCCTCTCACTGAACACTCTGCATCTCTCCTGCCGCCCTGTGACTTGTTTTGATTAAATCCCGTCTCTTAGGTGAATCACCTATCAGGAAAGGACAAAGCCAGAGGAAGTGAAGGAATGACTCCAGGTTGACCCCTGGAAATGAATAAAATATTTACTATAATACAAACTTGAGGGAAGAAGAGTAGGTGATGTTTCCCAGGAGGTTTGTGGTCAAAAAGAGAGCATTTGAGGTTGTCATTTTTAATAATTAAATAATAATGGACTGCAGACTATCTCTCATAGTAAGGCTAGTTCATCTCAAAAAGTCAGGTTGAAGAAAGGAAAGTAACTTTACTTCTCCAAGAGAAATAGTTGGCAATCTCATATGAAATCTGAGGCTATTTAA
>PVKM010012788.1:0-31182 GCA_004027735.1 Carollia perspicillata | reverse complement strand
GCTCCCCCACCCCCAATCACTCAAGAGCACTTCTAACCATGATGAAAATCCAAAGCAATGCAGGTAGTATCAGAGTGTCTGCTTCTTCTGACAACTTGAGCTCCATGTTGAGAACATTATCGATATGAAAGCATTCAGCCAGAGGCTGTGTTGCTGCCTTCAAGCACCAGGCGATGGCTTATTAAAAATAGGAGAGAAATCCAACAGAGAAACTAGAATAACGCAGCGTATCATTTAAACCACAGGTGGCAAACACAAGGCCCATGAGCCAAATCCGGCCGTCCACCATGTTTTATCCGGCCCAGCACCTTGTTTCTACCCAGCGCAGCGCTGAGCTCTCCCTTAACTGTTAAGGAGTAATTACATTTCTACAGTCCTAAAATTACATTTGGCCCTTTGAAGGCAACGGTGAGGCTGATGTGGCCCCTAGTGAAAATGATTTAGACAATATACACAAGCAAGGTGCCCGATGCATAGCAGGACACATTCCTGTGGTGTGTGGTGTTACAACAAGCTCAGGAAGAAGTGTGATCAGCTTAACTAATAGGCCTTAAGATTCTCTCTCTCAAAATGCACACTTCTGCTCACTTCACGATGATCACATAAATACTTGCTAATCTAGGGATAATGGCCTTCAGTTACAAAGGTCATATGTGAGCCCTTCTTCCCTGAGCATGTAATGCCAGAGCCAGTTCCCCGCTTAGGCCCCAGAGGAGCGTGTCACCCATTGAGGAGGATGTGGTGGCAGAGCGTCTGTGGACAATATCTTGTAGTGCGTGATGCCACCACAGAAAGAGCAGTTCCCTTGATCTCTGGAGTCATTTGCCAGATTGTCCGTGGTGAAACGACAACTTCTTACATTGTAATAGTTCATACAACTATCTCCTTTGGATCTTGTGTTCCAACTTCTTCTGGACAGAGTAGACTTCTTAGAAATTGTGACCTTGATTTAAAAAATCAATATACAGGTAGTGTATTGTAGAGTTGTATTCTTGAAACTTATATAACCTCATTAACCAACGTCACCCCAATGAATGTAATAAAAATTAAAGAAATATATAATTTACAATAAAATAACTCTGACACCATGTCAATGAAAAAATAATAAATCAAATTGAATCTTTTGAGGTCTGTTGGTCATCCATAAAAAGGTAAAGTAATTGCACATCTTTATTGAACATAATGCCTGTCAGTCCGTGCTTATTGGTTTTCCTGGATTATCTAATTTCATGCACAGACAGCCCCATGAAGTATGTGTCATTGTCATCATTTTATAGATTAAAAACTGAGGCTTAGGCACATTAAGTAATTCACTCAAGTTGCAATTAGTGGACTATAGAACCAGCACTCAAACCAACAGTCCGGCATTAGGGTCCCACTCTCAACCAGGGTGCTGTAACTTCTTAGGAAGTTTGGAGTCTTATCTCTCTGGCATGGAAATAGAAAATACCACCATAGAGAAGTTCGTTTTCACTGGAACTACTAGTGAGAGTCTCTCCATGGAAGTCTCTAAACAGCTAATTTGAACAGAAATGTTCTTTGTGTGGATATATTTCTAATTTTAGCATCACTCGTTTATTCAGTAGTGGATTGTATAAGAGCTTTGTTATTTTGGTTTAAGCTTTTGGAGTGATTCTACCGAGCAGGATATTAACACTTGTGACGTGAGTAACACTTGGCTGTAAATAATCACTTTGTTCTTGACATGAGAGTAATTTTGGGTATTTGGTAGAGTTAAAAATATATATGTACATACATATATAAAAATATATATGTATATAAATAAATAAAAATATGTGTGTGCGTGTATATATGTATCTCACTACTCAGACCCAGGTGAATTGTTAAAAATCAAATGATTTAAAGGTAATTGGTCAAATAATTTGTTTGAAAGTATGAACTGGCTGAAAAAGGATAGCCTTGTCATTCAACAATTTTAAAGTAGTAACATTAGTGTTGCCACGACATAGATGAGTGAATTTTTTCTGGTTTTATTTTTTAACATATTTTATTGATTATGCTATTACAATTGTCTCATTTCCCCCCCTTTATTCTCCTCCAACCTTCATACCTCCTCCCACCTGCATTCCCCACCCCCTAGTTTATGTCCATAGGTCATACATATAAGTTCTTTGGCTTCTACATTTCTTATACTATTCTTAACCTCCTCCTGTCTATTTTGTACCTACCATTTATGCTACTTATTTCCTGTACCTTTCCCCCATTCCCCCTGCCTCCCCATTGATAACCTTCCATGTGATCTCCATTTCTGTGATTCTGTTCATGTTCTAGTTTTTGCTTAGTTTGTGCTTATTTTTCTTTAGGTTCAGTTTTTAATAGTTGTGAGTTTGTTGTCATTTTACTGTTCATATTTTTGATCATCTTCTTTTTCTTAGATAAGTCCCTTTAACATTTCATATAATAAGGGCTTGGTGATGATGAACTCCTTTAATTTGACCTTATCTGGGAGGCACTTTATCTGCCCTTGCTTTCTAAATGATAGCTTTGCTGGATAGAGTAATCCTGGATGTAGGTCCTTGACTTTCAGGACTTGGAATACTTCTTTCCAGCCCCTCCTTACCTGTAAGGTCTCTTTTGAGAAATCAGCTGATAGTCTTATGGAAACTCCTTTGTAGGTAACTGTCTCCTTTTCTCTTGCTGCTTTTAAGATTCTCTTCTTATTTTTAACCTTGGTTAATGTAATTATGATGTGCCTTTGTGTGTGCTTTCTTGGGTCCAACTTCTTTCGGACTCTCTGAGCTGACTGGACTTCCTGGAAGTCTGTTTCCTTTGCCAGACTGGGGAAGCTCTCCCTCATTATTTTTTCAATAAGTTTTTAATTTCTTGCTCTTCCTCTTCTCCTTCTGCCACACCTGTGATTCATATGTTGGAATGTTTAAAGTTGTCCCAGAAGTTCCTAAGCCTCTCCTCATTTTTTGCTTTTTTTTTTTTTTAAATTCTTGCTTCTTCATTCGTTGTGGTTGAATGTTTATTTCTTCCTCTGGTCCAAACTGTAGATTTGAGTCCTGGTTTCCTTCCCATCACTGTTAGTTCCCTGTACATTTTCCTTTATTCACTTTGCAAAGCCTTAACTTTTTCCTCTATTTTATAACCATACTCAACCATTTCTGTGAGCATCCTGATTTTCATGTGTTTTGAACTTGCATCTGATAGGTTGTCTATCTCTTCATTGCTTAGTTGTATTTTTTCTGGAGCTTTGATCTGGTCTTTCATTTGGGACATTTTTTTTTTTTTTTTGTCTCAGTGCTCCTGTTACATAGTAAGGGGTGGAGCCTTAGGTGTTCACCAGCATGGGGCAACCCACATTGCTGTGTTGTAATGCTGTATGTCGGGGAGGGGTCTGAGAAGGAACAATGGTGCTTGCTCCAGACTCTGCTGGATTTCAGTCCCTTCTACAGCTTCCCACCAGCAAATTGGGCCCTTCTAGTGCTGATTCCTGGGTGGGTGGGTTTGTGTATGTTCTAGGACCCTGCGGGTCTTTCCAATGAACTCTCCTGTGAGGCTGAGAGTTTCTTCTGCTGGTGGCTCAACCTCCACAGGTGTTTTCAATTAGAGGTTTGAGGTTTATTTCTCTGAGCCTGAGCCCTGGGTTGTGTGGTTGGTGGGTTTGAGTTTCTCCTGCTGCCTCAACCCCCACAGGTTTTCTCAGTCAGATGTTTTGAGGCTTTTTTTCCACAGCAATGGAACTCTGGGTTGTGTGGAATGTAGGAGCGCCTGGTATGCGGTACTGCCTAGTCTGCCAGCCTCTGCTTTGCTACCCTTCCTACTAATCTGGATGAATATTTCTTCTTTAACTCTTTGGTTGTTGGACTTCCATACAGTTCAATTTTCTGTTAGTTCTGGTTGTTTTTTGCTTTTAAATTTGTTGTTGTCCTTCTTTTGTTACAGGAAATCGAAACGACCAGACACCAGAGGGGTTAAGAGCACAGTCCTTTATTCACGCGTGGTCCCAGAGGAGTCCCACTCCAAATTCTGGGCCCTGAACAAAGGGGTTACAGGGCTTATATACTTTATCTCTGTGTGGCTACATGGCAGAAGTGAGATACAGAAGTGGAATGCAGGGGAACGCAGGGGTTAATTCAGATTTCTTTGTTTGGTTAGTTACTACCCTATGTTTTGACTGGCGCGGGCTGGACCGTTTAGTACCTTATTTTTTGGTGCTCTGGGGCTGGCCTTGGCGTTTACACTAGGGGAGGGGGCCCCTGTGCTCTGGCCTTGCTGTTTGAACTGGGGGAGGGGGGAGTCTGTGCTAAAGCCTACTGGGTTTTAAGTCACTTTCCTATATCACTTTAGGTTGTGGGAGGAGGCACCGTGTCTGCCTATGCTTCCATCTTGGCCAGAAGTAAAGTGACCTTTTATGCACCTGCCATTCATCAGGATGGGGGATAAATATGGGATAATTGTGATTCCTAGGCAATCTCTGTGATGATTTGTAGAAATTCATAGCATCTTGTTTTGTTTAAGAATTTGTGTTTTTGATAACAAATTCATTTCAGTGTATTATGTTTTGCTGGCTGAGCAGTATTTTATTTTTAAAATTGTGTCTCTAGCTCTAAGTGATTTATTCAGAAGTGTCTAGGCCTCAAACAACTGTTTTCTGATGTTAGTTGATGTGCTATAGTGCCTGTGCATTTTAAGCAGTTTTACTTTAACTGTTTACTTTTTAACTTTTTTATTTAGTACTTTTTTAAACAAGTGATGTCTGTTATAGCTTATCTGTTTTCATCATTTTTAAATTTATTTTTTAATCTTATATTTAAGCAGCCTCTTCATGAACAAAGTATAAAATGTATGTAGAGGAATGATTTGATATTTCTGCAAAATGCATTTATGTAAATATTTGAGAACTATTTTTCTAATACTTTGGGGAATTATTGTACCTTTGACTACCTTTATAGAAATATAAATTAATAGTCATTCCTTAGTTTGACTATTTAATGTTGCAAAAGGAGGGTAAGTATAATCAGTTACAAATCTTCAAAATCAATGACTGGAGATCATTTTTACAGCTACATTTTTTACCACCATCAATGAGACACAATGACCGTGGTTCAAATTACCTGGGGACCGCAGAGGAAAGCTGTGGTTTGGTCACATAATGAAGACAACGGAGGAGGCTGGGGCCATGTAAGCATGATGACACTATTGTGAGTTACTGTGTGCTAACAGATTTACATATACCATTTCTCATAGCCATCACACAATGGTGTTTCCCAATTCTGTCTCCCACTTTACTGACGAGGAAATGGAAATCTAGCCAGGTCACCTAAGATCATTTAGGTCTGAAATTGTACGTAGCGTCTCCCTGTTACATAATGCAAGGCCCTCTAATGTAATGTCCCATTCCTCCCCACACTGTTCCCACTGATCCTTAGGCAATCAGGGTTCAGAGCTGGTGGGCAGCTTTTCTTTTATAAAAGTCAGTCTGGGATTACCCATTTTAAAGGACTACTCTGGCTTTTCTTTGTTAGATATACTAGCATTGTCACCATTTTCTCTCTGCCTCTTCAGAGTTCTATGAAATCATCTTCAACCATACCCTATAACATCTTATTTTCCTTTGACGCTATTATGATACACCCTGATGTGAAACAAGGAGACAATGTCACTTTATCTGAACCTCTTTAGAGAAAGTCCCAATAATAGCAAATGGACTTGATATTTCATTTTGTAGGAGGAAAGGACACTTTTTCATTACTCAGTGATGAATCTAGTGATAAAAGCTGGATGGAATCAGATCTGTATTTTATTAACATTTTTATTGCTACGTGCTCCCAATACAACAAACAGCATCAGTAGTGTACACTTTGATAAAAAAAAAGAACTTTTAGCTTAGTAGAAAATGAAGCTTGAAGGTCAGAAGTATACGAATGTGTACATCTTTATGGGAGGTGTATGTGTGTGACCATCTTTCTCTATATTCTCTTGTGGACCAGATGTATACACATGCAAGCAAACTAGAGAGAATTCATTCAGGAGAACTTGGGAAGGGGAATGACTTCTACTTGAGGCTCAGGGATTATTTTATGATCTGGAATTCACCTAATTTATTTGACTTTCAAAAGTCTTGCATGAAATAGCAGCGATTCCTTAGAGGTATAGAGTCCATAGGTGAAGCTGTTTGCCATGGTTAACATGCAAAGTGCTTGCACATTCTGTGCTTTGAAAGGTTAACATATCTTCCTAATTCAGGAGCTGGCCTCAAAAACGTTATGCTGACATACGTCTTTTTTCTTTGAAGTATAATCCATGAAGTATGTATGTTTTTCACCTACTTTAAAACAGATATATCTAGTTCATTATTTCATTAAAAGCTAGCTGAGTTCATACTATTTTGTTTCATCGAAGGGGAACAAATCAACTTTGTTTCAACTACTTCAAAAATGCAAATGGTTTGCATAACATCAAATTTGTTCAGTTTAAGCTCTTTGATTTGGTTGTTGTAGTTTGCTTAAATTTCTCCTCTAGGCACAGAACAGAGCATGCATCTCTAATTACATCTCTCTAGTTTAACAAAATATGTCATTGATATTAGCGTAAATATTTAGTACATAAAAATACTATCAAGAAAAATTCAACTTTTAATAAATATCTTCAGTTCTGAATTCTATATACAAGTACTTTACATCTACTCCCTGGAGAGAGCATTTCTGGCTTCACTGTGAGTAAGGTGACCACTGACATAAATTATTAGCACATTATTGCAGTCAGATGCATTGTGGTTGTGAACATCTGGGTATGTGAACCATGCAGACAATAAATATTGCAACCATTGACAAATGCTTTTTTGAACCTGCTTCCAAAGCCTTACTGTACTTGAGCATCAGTTCTAGTTCAATGACACTTTTTTCAGCTACCAACATACAAATTATCTCAATACATATTCCTTTGTTATCATTACAGTACATTGAGTATGCTTTTTCCTGGATATGTCAACTACGGGAAAACAAAAACAACCCAAGAACATAGGACACTTCAGTGGTGCCTATTGAGGTCCTGGTAAGAGGGTTTCATGTTTTTTTTGGACGGGTTCATTTAATGGACTCTGGCCCCTGTGACCACAGCCCCATTCCTTTTTATTAAAGGATGGAAGGTACTAGGTAAGCTGAAATCTGCATATCTGCAGCTTATCTGTTTTTTTCTTATTCTGTAATTTAGGTATCATACTGTGGATTAAACAAAACCCCTGTATTGTCAATAGCTGCAATCCTTCCTCTTTGTAATATTTTGCTTTGAAAATCAACCCATAAATGTCAAATAAGGCAATACTCAATGACAAGCACCTAGAACATCCAGAAATGTAATATAGTAAACAATCATTTGAGAACACATCTCTTAAAATAATACTGATTTCTGCAATATACAGTATTTACACAACAGCTGCAAATTTGCTCATATAATATTTCTAATATAGATAAATAGGAATACAAGTCTACGAATTCTTTGCTCCATTCCCAAAATATTTTGTTAAGGTGTAAACCATTGGCACCTCTTTTTTATTTTTACTATAACTGTTTTTAGACAAAAAATCAGCCGAAATGCACAATTGGTTCCAGTCTCTTTTCTGCTTTAGAGAGTGACCAATGTATTTAGCAACTTACTTTTCTTTCTGTTAATACTCTTTGGTGCTTTCTTCCAATGAATTCTGGTAAATTAGTCAATGCAGAACAAAAAGGAGGAGGAAAGAAACTAGAAAGTGAACCAGCACTTTCTGGTCTTCCCTTTACAGGTGAAATGAGTTGACAGTCAATGGAGATTTCCACTTGAATTAAGCGATATGCACCACTGGGGAGAGGGAGCTTGGCCAGGCTCTCCTCTGATTTCCAGCCTTTTAGGTCCACCTTCTCATCTTTCCAAGGGGGATGAGCTTATTGGATGTCTCTTGTCAACCATCTTTTCCTCTTTCTTTGAGGTTCTTGCCTGAGAAGAAGCACCTTTTGAATCACGGACTGCAAGGGAGGGGGCAGCAGCCATTGGTGAAGATGACGTGAGGGGGCCACTCCTGGTGGCAGGGGAGACCTGTCCCACGGCCCCACTCCTTGTGTGCGGAGCACTCCGCTGGGGCAAGTTAGCACCATCAGGTTTACTGTTTGGCCTGAAAGCAGCATGTGCATTCGGACCCCCCACTGAAGAGATCCTACTCAAAGATTTCTTCCTCACAGCAGGAGTCTCTGAATAATAGTACGGAACCAAAGACGTAGGCATCACTAGAGATCCAGTGAGGTTGAGGTCACCGGGGTGAAAGAGAACATCATCCCGAGTTTCAGCAGCTTCAGGAAGGAATGGCGGTGGCGGGGTGCTACTGCGCTTACTACAGGACTCACAACAGAGCTTGTTATAACCCGGTATGGAGCAGTATCGCGCCAGGACCTCCATTTGGCAGAATATGGATTTATCTCCCAAACAGGGCTCATCTGCGAAAAGTAAAAGAAATATATCTAAATATAAAATATAAGGAGGAGAGAAATTAAAATTGTTTATGACTATAAACAGATTTAAGTAAAATCAGGCACTGATGGGAGTTGTCCATGTGAGCCTTTGAATTATGAATATCAGCATTAGGATGAATTCACTGAAATAAGTTGTTCTTTTTGTGCAAGGCACTTGGTTTGACCACCATTTTAATATCTGCATCAGGAGTCTTCAGTCGAGGGTACTTTTTGTACCTAGGAGGAATGTTCATCTGATCTTCTAATGAGAAAATGGGAATAGCAAATATTTTTAGGATCTAAAGAGCTATCTAGTTTATTTTATTTGATGGTATGTCTGTATTTCTAATAGAGTAGACTGTATATTAAATTTAAAATTGAGATATACACTAAAGACCTGCTGGAACAAATTCAATCTTAAAAATGTATTACCCAAGAAAAAGTCAAGATGATACCTTGATTAGATGTACTGGGTAAAACTATATTACTAGGTAAGGAACCTGCTACGTAACTTGCCATAGAAATTAACAAGTCTTTTTTCTCAACCTTGAAAAAAATAAAAGAAGGGTGAGTTGGTAAGGCCCCCAGGAGGGTTAAAAATACCACCCTTGCTTATTATGTATTAGAAATTATAATATCATCTATTAGTTACAAAACTATGCCCATGTCTCAAATTGTGGAATGACTTACATTTGCCTGACATTCACAGATCTATTGTATAGTATGATGTGTTTGAGTAATTTATACTAGCTAAGATAATCTTCTAATATGGTGTGAATGCCTGAGAATCATGTTAATGAGTTTCTCCTCAAACATCAATTTGTCATCACACCTAAATGACTTTTTCTATGCCTGTATTTCAAAAGAAGGAAACTATTTCCTTCTTCCTATGAGTTGAAGGCTCTTGCCCTAGGATAATGGACCTTATCTGACACTGTACTCTCTTTTCCCTCTGACTCTTCACCTCCAACACCTGTGTTCTGGTTCCAAGTCTTTTAAACCTTCTACAGTATGTGGACAAGCTCAAAGTGTCCTAGTCTCTTTGAGTTGAAGAAGCCCGCACAAGGGGCTCCCGTCTCCGAGTTGTGAGCAGCTTGGTACTGCAGGGACAGGTTCTCAGCCCGGGTCTAATTAGGCCAGAATATGCTTCAGTATGGGAGAGGGAAAAGGGAGAGATATTCTGAAAAAAATAAAAGCAAAGGAGTACATTTGTTTTATGGTAACTTGCCTTGAGAAGAGATGGGAAGGCCTTAATGGTGCCAATAAATAGTACAATCCAAATGCACCTAGAAAAGGGCTCATAGGGTAGAATCACTAGAATTAAGAAAGCTTTTTAGCCTTCTCACTCCATGCCCAGATCATTATAGGAAGTGCAGGAAAAGTGTTTTACACAGTGTCTCTAAAGGCCATTTGATTCTAGTTGCAGCTGGAGACTCTGCTGGGAAGTATTGCTTGCTGGACTGATATGTGGAAGAAACACGTGGCCTTTCAGAGCTCTCAGAACTGTTTTAGAGCAAGAGAGCAGCCAAAAGAAAGTGAAATCAGTGATACCACCACGTCCTCTCACCAGCACCTCTGTTTTCCACTAAAAACATTTTCTTTTGGCCTAAGGAAGAAAACAAATGAATTCTTGCTGCTAATTAGGTATATCTGCAGAAATAGATAGCTCTCTCAGCTATTAAGATCACTAAAGACTCCTCACAAAGTATTTAGCATCCTGGCAGTAATGTTTACATAAGAATAAAATATTAGGACAACTAAGCTTTACAGCTTCAGAATAAAGTTTGTTCATTTGGATTTGACTTCAGAGTAAAGTTTGTTCTTTGGATTTGTGTATTAAGATTTCAAATATACTTTCCAGAGAAAACTTCTGGCAGAAGTTAACGCCTGGTTGAGTGTGGTTGGTAGGGTAATAATTGGGTGTGATAATTTAGTTTTAATTTGAGCATTTCACCTAAAATGTCATATGGTGTGCTTGAGTGTGATATTGTTACACTACAGAAGTACATGCTTATGATTTTGTAATAAAAGGTTGTGTAACAGAAAGGGGCATTATTTGTGCTGAACCCTGTACAGGTCCTTTGTCTCCCCCTCATGGTCATTCCTGTTCATGCCACTACACGTTGCATATGAAAATGTATAAGGTTCAAAAGATTTGAAGCCTGAAATTTCCTCAAAAAATTACACATTGGATAAAATAGTGCTTTGGAGATATTCTTGAAAAAAAAAAGAAAACACTGTTTAGCACATAGCAGTATTCCATCAATGGCTTAATTATGATGTTGTAGGCCAACAACAAGGACACTTCTTTAGTCCCGAGTTTCACTAGTATGGCAGAGCAGTGTCCACAGTTGTCATTAGGCACAGACTTAGTACAACTGCATTTCAGAGGAAGCTTGTAGTGGGGGAAGGGTAAGGTGAAGAAGGAGGGAGAGAATGTGTGAGACTGGGAAGAGAGAAGCAGGGAGGAAGTCCGGGGGAGGGGGGAAGAGGAGGAGGTATGTAGCGGAAGAAGGGGAAGAGGCAGAGCAGGCAGGGAGGGCAGACAGATGTAAAAGGAACCAGCACAGAAAAGGAGGGAGACAGTGTGACAGAAACTGAAACCATCCAATACATATATTTTATTTGTTTTGCAGTAGCAAATCAATGTCTATTTTTAAATTAAATCAACTCTTGTACTATAGGAAGAGAGTAGGTTCAGCAAATTTTTGCATGCACGCAAGGTGTCTATTCTGAAATTACCCTGGGGGAGAGCATGTAATGGGTGGGCAGATATTGGAAATGGCCTATTGAGTAGCATTATCATCCACATGTCTATATGGAATAATTTCAGTAAAAACATTTCAAAACCTTCTGCAATATTATGGTTTTACAATGATGGGAGGTTATAAAGGGAGAGAAGACGAGTGAGAAGAGAAACAGCAGCCTTTTCAGAAACACAAACTGACAGACCCCGTGTGCACAAGCCACAGCTCTCACCCCTGGCTCGTGCTGTGTGGGGCACTGGGCAGGGAGACAGCATAATCTGGGCTGGCCTGCAATGCCATTCTTAAAAATTATATTAGACTAATTTTTTAAGACTGTTTTCTTTTGGTTATTTTTTGATAAGCAAATAGAAATTCCAGAGCTCGTCCTGAAAGAAAATTCTGCTTTTTGATGCTAACGAACCATTGTTGGAGCAGTGAAACCAGTGAGTGTTACACCTACCATTACAGGGAGGCAGCTGACAAGCTCTGACCGCCTCGGGCTTCTCCCCACCGCAGTGGTCTCCAGCCCTGCAGAGGACCTGCCGCACCTCCGTCCCATCGCCGCAGGTTACGGAGCACTGCGGAGACAAAGGCTGTGATTACAGACGTGTATTGCACCAGGACTGCCTTTCTTCCTTCCCCCATGCTCACACGCATTTGCATGCACACACATACATGTACATGTGTACACACAGCTCTGGGGTTCTTTCTCTATGGAGGTGGTTTTACCCTGGGGTTTGGAGACAGACAGTCCTAGGTTTATACTCGGGCTCCATCATTTACCAGCCTAGGCATGTTGCTTTTTTCTCTGAAAGCTGGAGTAATAATGTTTGCCTCATAGGATGGTTGTAGAGAATTAAATGACGGCAAATGAGGGTATGTAAAAATTATGTCAGGCATGTAATACGCATTTGCTATGAAATAAGCCATTGGTATTATAATGTTAATATATGCATAGTGGGCTGTTTTTAGGGGGATGATCATGGTATTGACCTTGCCATTTTCTCACCTTCCTTACAGGTGGCAGGTTTACTGACAGGCTACCTGGGTTAATTCAACCTCTTTGGAACCACTATTACTCTATTCTCATAAATTTGTTTCTTTAATGAAGGGCTAACCGCTCTAAAACTATGCTCAGAAATGTCTACACTGTTGTTCTAGACAGGAGCTACAGAGGAGGGGCCCTCATTCCAGGACTTTGAGGGGAAAGGAACATGAATTATCATTATGGTCTGTTCAGGTGACCTTCCCTTGCTTGTCCTTCCTTCTTGGGTCTGCTCTCCACTTCCTCCTCCTTAGCTGCTTTTTGATGCCCTTTCCTTCTCTAGCTCTTCTCCTAGGAATCCTCATTATGAGTATTTACAAATAGAAAAGACATGGGGTTAACTCGGGCACCCGAACATTGAGTCTTCCAGTCACCAAACAAACATCATTTCACAGGCACTGGCTGGGTACCGGGGAAACAAAGCACATGGTTCTCGAGAAGTGGGTGGGTTAGTGGCAGGCACAGACTCAAGGACAGGAGTTAACAATACTCTGCCATGAGCAATATGCCTTTGGAATGCACAGGAAGGACTTTGGGAAAGGCATCCCAGAAGGTGGTAGTTTGGGCTGTGGAGGTGAGCATTGGGAGAGGAGAGGGAGATGGTTAGAGAGAAGGAGGGTGAAGGGCCAACCTGTCAAAAGGTAGGTGGCTCTAAATGGAAAAGTCTTTTTGGAACAGATAGAATTTTACTCAAACTGGGTCAAAGAGTAGGAATAAAAAAGAATAAGAAGAGTCAGTGTAGGACTTCTTGTGGCATACACAAATGTCTAATCATTATCTTGCACACCTGAAACTAATATAATGTTTGTTAATTATACCAAAATTAAAAAAAAAAAAAAAGAGTTAGCAAGTGCACTGCCAAATGGAGCAGGGCCCTGCACTGAGTGTGAGGGGCGTGGAACACCGCCCCCCCGCCCCCCGTAGGAGTGGAGATGGTAACAGCGATGTTAGATCCGTCACCTTTAGACTCCTCTTTGCCTCAGAGTACCCAAACGTGGTTTGCCTCTACCAACGTATCTTAAATACAAATACTGTTTTAAAAATATTGATTTTTTTCTAACACCTTCAGGTGCTAAATGATTACAAAATGTTAGTTTCTCAATTCACACAAAGTCTGACTGATATTTAAGCCAAATGCAAATATACTTCACATGCTTACACACACACACACGTGCACACAGAACTGGCACGCCCACCTCACTCCAGGGCCCCGTTTTCCACTGGGCTGGACAGGGCGCTCTGTTACAGGGCCGGCGGCTCTCGGGACGGTCGCCCACGCAGTACTTGCTGTGCACGGAGCGGTTGGTGCCGTCGTGCAGGGGCTGGAGGCAGCGCACGGTGCGCAGCTGGTAGCCGGAGCTCCCACAGGTTTTGGTGCAATGCTCCCACTCTTCCGCTGCCCAGCTGTGGGGATGGGGGTGAAGATCGAACAAGGTCACTGGGATGTGGCGTGTGCATCCTCCTGCACTGCAAACCTAGACTGGTCTGCTCTCTCAGTGACGGCAAGCAGTGGGGCACACGGCAGCACAGGGAGCCCTTTCAGAAAGATGGGTGTATGGAACAATTAAAAAGCCTTAGAACTTTCCGACAATAATAGGCCTGACACTTCTATTTTTAATGGTTTAGTATTTTTCTGCTTCCCAGTGACTCCAAAAGTCCTTTCCTAAATGATGATCGACAGATGGTTTCTGAAACTCATCTAAAGGATGCCTGATTAGGTTCAGATATGATGGTAGTTTTCAAAATAGTACCAAACCAGTCTCAGTGACATTGCCTAACAGTGTTAAAGATCTGAAAGGAACATAAAGAAGGAATCCATCTCATTCTTGCTAACACAAATTTATTGGGCTGCTGCTGCCCTTTCACAAAATCATGAACTTACTCATGTTTTAATTTTCTGAGATAACTGTTTCATTTCTACAACTGTTGACATGAAGACTGTCTCACACAAAGATGAAAGTAGTGTACAATCAGGGCTTGAATGCACCTGGAAGAAATATTCCCAAAACAATATGTTCAGAAAGACTTCCCACAGGACACTGCCAAATACGAGTGTCAATGTCAAGGCCCCCAGTGCTCCCCAAGTCAGCTGAGTGTACAGTATTACAGACAGTTCTCCTTACACGTGGTTACCAGGTCCCGAAGGGCTGCCCCCATCAATTGCACCTGCTTTATCAGTCTGTCAGAAAGTCACTGAGGCGTGCTATTTAGCCTTTCTAAAGTTACTTTTCCTCTGCAATTGTTTTTTTCTTTACATATATATAGGGCACCAAACTACAACCATGCTAAAACCTTAGCAGCTTTTGGTATTAACAGTTTAAGATTGCTCTAGCTTATCAAGCAGGCAGTCAAATGTATTCTGGCAACAAAGCAATTGTGTTCCACTTTGAAGGCCCCAGTAGTGACCCTCATCTGAAGACGGAAATCACATGAGACAATTATGGCTGTGTTACTCCATCTTGAAACTCCTAGAATGGCAGTGAAGGAGAAAAATAGAAAACCACAAAGGCCAAAAAACTTGGGAAAAAAGCCATCACAAGATAATTTGGGAACCTAGAGAATAGGTGTGTGGCTGCTAATTCAGTAGCCATAAGAAGGATGAAGGTTAAGTCAGCAGTAGGAGCTGATAAACTGATGATGCAGAATTTCAGCCATCTACAGAAACTATGGCCACAGGGAGGAGTGTGAACTGTGAAAGCATGGGTGAGGATGGATGGCAGGGCTGAAAACGGCGGGAACAAGGGAAGGTCTGCTTGGAGGCAGTTAGGCCTAATCCTTGACCGCACTGGGTGATCGCCCCTCCTGTGAAGCTGTAGAAGACTTGAGGTTTGTCCTCTACAGAAGGTGACCCAGACTTTCACCTTGTGGACGACAGACATAGTCAAGAGACTACAGAGAACAAGACTATCCTGAAAAACGGGGATGATGTAAAGACCCACAGATGGAATGCTAAGACGAACTAGTTGCCTACACCATAGGCTTATACCCCCTTAGCAGGAAACTGAGTCTGTTCTATGGAATCTAATGATCATTTCATTAGAAAAGCCCTAAATATACAAATACTTTAGGGTCTTTCAGTGAAATAACCCAGCCAGCTCATCTGATAGTGAAGCCCACCAGCAAAGTCTTGATCAAAAACAAGCTTCCCATCAGCCTGTGTAATCATGCATTCTTTTATATGTGTGAATAGCCAACAATCCCCCAAATGCAGAAATCCTCTAATGCAAATGGTGAAGGTGGGGTTTTCCTTAAGAAAATAACTCAAAAGATATAATCCATGAAATAGGAAAAATCTTGAATATTTTTAAAGAGATAAAATAATTTATTACACTTGTGAAATAAGAAACAAATGCCTTGAAAAATGAAAATTTGAGGAACTAAACAGAATTCATGGCTATTAAAACTCTTGAATATTAACATGGAAGCAAAAATGAAAAATTCAGCATGTAGAATAATAAATGATGAGAGAAAATTAAATTGATCTTAATTTAATTAAAATTAAATTAAAGCCTCACTACAAATATCCCAAAAAGAAAGAACATTGGGAAAAAAGACCAATAGAAGACATTTTTTTCAAAGAAACATACAAGAAAATATCCCAAAGATGAAAAATATTGGTTTCATGTTTTCAAAAGTCTGTAAGTACATAGTATAATGGATGAGGAAAGATGAGCACCCAGGGTGTGAAATTTCATCACTATGAAATTTCAGAACACTGGGAATAAAAAGATCCTACAAACTTAGGATGACAAAAATAGGTCACAGAGAAAGCACTGGTTAGCAGAATGTCAAATGACCTTTTCACAGCAAGACTGGAGTCTGGAAAACAATGGAACAATAGTTTCAAAATTCAGAGGGTAATACATTATAATTTGGAATTAAGTATGTGTACAAATAATCAAGTGAGAGTAGAAGAAAGAGTTCTTATATACCCTTATAGTTTAACTTATGTTTTTCTTGGGTGTAGAAGAATTTAATTCTTATATAAAAGTTTTTAATTTGTATATACTTTTTTAATGAAGCTATTGAAAGCTATGATCCACCAGAACAAATGACTATAGCAAGAGATAAGAAGACTAGGAACGCAGGCAATAGGACTGGCTAGAAGGGTGGTGAAACAAACCCCGTGATGAAAGCCACATGGTGCCCAGGGCCGAGCTGGAACACACAGAACTCTCAGAGGGATGTCTCTAAGAAGATACTCGAGTGTTCAGTATTTAGTATTCAGAGGAGATTGCTACTCATGAAAGAGAAGCTGGAGCTAAACTAGTGAAAAGCAGTAAAAAATATATAAAAATCAAGACATTCATGAACTCTAGAAGAAACAAACTTTTACAAAAAAAGAAACAAAATAGGAGGATGCTAGGTGTCTCAACATGTAAGAAAGATGCATGTCGTTGAAATAATATAGACTCCGAACACCAATATCAGTAAAAGGCAGGCTACACCGATACTGAAAGTATTGGGGAGGAGAAGTGTGGGCTGTGGGTATGTGTTTGGAGAAGGATTGCACTAAATCATTCAGTTGCCACAATGGAAGTTCAGTACACATAGTGTCTACAGCCGCCCCCACCCCTCCTCGCCCCAAAAAGTCAAGCAGCAAAAGCAAAAACATTTTACTTGGAGAGATGGAAGCAGTTGTATCAGATATCAAACAAAGCATAATGGCTGGAAGTGTTGTTTTTGAAGAGCGGGAATATGATAAGGGGCAGGGAACCACAGCTTTACATAAATCCTGTGAGTTGATTTTAACTATTTAAATCAGGTACACACATTAGCTTTGAGTAAAATTAAAATTAAAGAGCGCTAAAGACATTGAAACCCACGTTACTTAGTCCCCAGGGCACAAGAGTTAAATAAGTGCGTACAGTGGGTGTGTGCACTCTTGAATGTTGCACATTCTTCTAATGGGTTTCGGCTTTTTGTTGACTTCACAGAAGCTGCGATGAACCATCTTATTATCACTTTTCCTACGGCATCCATATTTAGTGTACTGGAAACCTGGGAAAGAAAATAAATTTCTTTGGATTAAATCACCTATTCACCCTGTTATATATTTGGTCACCCATCCATCCACTCATTCATTCAACAAATATTTACTGAGTGCATACAGTAAGCCAGCCACTGTTCTAGGTGCTGAAGGTCCAGAAGTAAATTATATAAACAAAACTTATCTTTTTAGAGCCTAATAATTTTACCAATTATTAAATAGTAACTGTATACTTGCTAATAAACTGGACTCTGAATATACAGAATCTAGCATCAGGGACAGGTTTGAAAATCACTGTGACAATACTGCACGACCGAGGCTTTTACAGAGCTATGCACGTAATTTACTGCAGGGGGCGCCAAAGGAACACAGAGGGGAGAGTCTCTAACTGAGCTGGAGAAGGGGAGGGAACTCTTATAAGATCAGCACTTCCTTGAGCAGAATCTTAAGGTTCAAATAGTACTGCGTAAAGGGAATAAAGCAAAACAATACTCCAAGCAAAGAAAATTACATAGGAAACTGCATGTCTCTGAATGACTGAAGCTTCATGTGTGAAAGGGGTGAGAGAGAGGAAAGGATCCAGTATAAAAGCCTTGAGTGCCAGACAGGTGTTTGGAATTTATTTTGAAGGTCACAGGAAATTATGAAAGGTCTCCTTAACTGCCAACTTTCATATTTATGAATAATTAATTTTATTCTTTAAAATTTCAAACCTAAAGAAAATTGTAAGGAAAATACAATAAACATTTACATGTCTTGCATCTAGATTAATCTTATGTTACCATGTCACCATATTTGAGATAGATATATATATATTTATATACAATATATTAATTATAATGATATTATAATTCTATTACATAATTACTATGTAATTCATAGGTGAAATTTTGCTGAACCATTTGGGAGTAAATTTGCTGACATCTTTCTAAATACTTCATTTACCACTAATAACAAGCACAATTTCTTACATAACTACACTATAATTCTTAAAATCAGGATATTTAATGCAGATATAATACTATTATATATTGACCATACTCAAAAATTTTCTGTTGCCCATATAATATTCTGTATAGTAATGCTTTTCCAATTAAGAATATTTAGTTGTCATGGAATTATCAGATTAATCAGGAACAGTGTTTGAGACTTTTTACTTTTTAACTTTAATATATTTGAGGTATACAGGCCAGTTGCTTTAAAAAATGTCCCACGATTTGGGTTTATTTAATATTCTCCTAACGCAGGGGTGTCAAACTCATTTTCACTAGGGGCCATGTCAGCCTCGTGGTTGCCTTCAAAGGGCCAAATGTAATTTTAGGATTGTATAAATGTAACTACTTCTTAACAGTTAAGTGACAGATCAGCACTGCCACAGGGGCCGAATAAAACACAGTGGAGGACCGGATTCAGCCCAAGGGCCTTGTGTTTGCCACCTGGGTCCTAAGGGTTAGATTCAGGTTATTCACTTGGCAAGAACACTATGTAAGTTATATTATATTTCAGGGCAACATATTGGGAGACTAAAGGATTTGAATCTAGGAAATAATATAATTATACTCATTCATTAATTTACTTATTCATTCATTCAAGAAAGATTACCCTGGAAATAAAGGAAGAGAAGAAAACCAAAAGTTAGTTGACTAAGAGACTTCTACAATGACCTTCCCATCCAAAATTGGGAAGGAAGCTAGTAAGGAAGGAACAGGTGTGGCAGATATTAAAAACGTGTATACGACAAATCTGGTGACCAAGTCAATATTGAGAGTGCAGGCAGAAGGGCGGGTCCAGGTTAAATTGACCTCTTGTAATGAATAAAGTGTCATTTTACATAATTAACTACAACACTTTATGTCTCTATCCACCCCAAAAAAACAACAACTATAGAAATATATTCTTGACTTTGAAATTATACAATCAATAATCTTTTGTTTTCGATTATTCAGTATCATTATTGTGAGAGGGCCTGGCCTTCTCCTGCCCGTCGGGGAGAATTCTGTCTTGGCCAGCTCAGCTCCGGAGCGCTGTTGGACAGAAGAGAAGCTGGATGATGGGAGAGACTGAGAAACCTTGAGAAGAGCTTGGTGGATTTACCTTAAGGGCAGAGAGGCAGCAGAATGTAGTAAGAGCAAACCCGTGCTTAGAAGCCTGGGTTTGTATCTTGTGGCCTGGGCAAATTACTTTCCTTCCCTGTGTTTCACTTTCTCCATTAATACAATAGAGATAATAATAACAGCGACTTCACAGAGGCATTGTGAGTATTCATGCATTAACATATAAAGCATTTAAAACTGTGTCTGGTATGTAGTGCGACTAATAACTCCTTTGTTACTAACAATGTTAGAATAGAAATGCACAGGTATGGAAAATAAAGGTGGAAAAGAAGGCCAGCACCAGAGGACCCTGAATTTGGGAGAGCTCAGGAAGAGGAAAGTGACCAGGGGCATGGCCACATGAGAGGAGATGGAAGGAACTCAAGGGAAAGGGCGAGAGGAGTTTAAGGTCTACTGTTCTTACGAATGGATTCCTATCCTTTGTAGATTCTGAAATTTCAGTAAAAGTGCTTTGTATTTACACTTTAGTTATACATGGTATTCTCAGATATGGCCTCAATTGGAGTCAATCCTTAAGGCGGAAAAGCAGGAAGACTGGTTTAATATGATTACTTTGTAATGTCATAAATGTGTTCAACTGTTACCTCCACCACAGGGTTTGGAGCACTGAGACCAGCTCTTCAAAGCCCACTCAAAAGTGTCTAATTCTTCCTGGATGACATTGTTGTTGTTGATTGTAGGTGCGGAGTCTTCATGGATGATGTACTTATATGTCAGGCTAGAGCGGGTGTCGTTCTCCTGAGGTATAATCTAACGCACACACGAATAGGTATATGTAAATCACCCGAGAAAGTTTTAAATTATAAATGAAAAATTTAAAATATTTCTGAATATTGCTCTTACTGAAACTGGAAGACTTTCAAGTTGTTTCTAAAAATGTTTTTAGTTGAAACACTAAAGTATAAGTGCTCTCTGTTTAAGAAAAAAATTCAGTTACATAAAACTTTGACCATAAAAATATAAAAATATATACATTGAGGAGCAAGGGTTTGTATTAAAAAAGTAAATAACTTTATAATAAGATTCACTGTAAATTTCATTGTTATATATCCCTTAGTGCATTTAAAAATTATTCTTTAAAAAGTTTTATTATGATGATGAAAATTAAAATTACCCCCAGAAAATGTAGATTATAAAAAAGCACAAAAATATCACCCATAATTCTACTAAACCAGAGAAAACTGAAGTTACTCCTATTATTTTGGGATATACCCTCAAGATATTTGCACACTGTGTGTATGAGTGTGTGTGAGCACTCTGATGTGCACCCACACTCTCTCTGGACTTGCTTATTTCACTAAATGTATTACATACAGTTCCCCAAAATAGTAAACATTACTTGGAAACACGATTGTAAATGCCAGCATAGTGTTTAATCCTAATGGCTGGGTGCACTATTTAACTATTTACTTATAAATATTTGAATTGATTAGAATTTATCCCCACCTTTATGATGACTTTTGATTTTCCTTAGGGGGCAAAAGGGTGCAAACACTTTTTATTGTTCATATGACAGACGGATGCATGGCTTTTCAGAATGGTTAGAAAAATTATTACTCTCAAATTGAGACAGTATATGAAAGTGCCCCAGTCAGCACTGCCTATTATATAATTTTCACCTTTACTAACTGAATGGGCAAAGGATTGTTGTTTTAGTTGTTATTTACTTGATAAAAAGTAAAGTTTAGTTTCCCTAAGTTTATTAGCTAACTGAATTTTGTCTGCTGTATACTGCGCTGCATGTTCATGTCATGTCCCCTTTCTGTAAAATGGTGTACAAGTCTTTTTTCCTGAAGGTGAAATAAAGATACTAATTTTTAAAAACATAGGAAAGAATATTCAATTTTATTTGCTTTTAAAATTTTGTGTACAGCAAAGAATTCTTTTTCTAAAAAAAATAGTTTTTATTGACTTCCATGTAGCTTTTATAGGATTATATCAATTATACAAGGGGAAAATTTGCAATTCACTGATATTTTAATATAAACTTCTAGAAACAACCTTTGTTTGAGAAAACAAGTGATACTAAACCACTAAAATGAAGGATGTGGTTATCTGGGTTTTGTTCTCTTTTTTCCCCTTAGCCTCTGTTTTTAAAACAGCATTAACAAATTGAGTGCTGGCTTTCACATGCTGGCAAGAGATGTAGTGCTTTCCACTCGAGACAGCCTAGGCCCCACGCTTCGGGCCTCCCTGCCTGGGGTTCCAGTCCTTTAGACAGGAGAGGGAGAGCATGCTGACCGAGCACTGCCTGTCCACAACCCTCTATTCTAGCCTACAAATCTCCTTATCACTCTAGCCCATTGCTTCCTGGGTCCACACCACTCCCAGTGGGCAGAGAGGTTAAACCGCAGACTCTGAAACAAGATACCTGTGCAGCTGGAAAAGAATGCAGTGTAATTATATAAAAGTGAGAGAGAGAGCTTATGATTGCCAATCATTCACACTTAAGATTTTGATTATTATATGTTTTCTACAAAATTATCTAACCTGTGGAACGAAGTGATAGTTCAAAAATAAACTCAATACATTTAGACAATTTTTGCTCCAGATAAATGGAATTATTTTTTAAAAAACCAACCAAGTCAATATTCAATGTATAAGGTAAAAGTGTTTTCAGAGAAGTTAATAACAAAATTATAACTTATCCAACTAAATAGCAAGCCTGGAATACCACTTACCAAAACAATAACAGGATCGTGTAGAGGTCCATCGGTGTGAAGAGTTTCAATGTCATCTTCAATGTTATAATCCCATTCCACACCAAGGTCAATGAAGGTCCGTGACTTGGCTTCTTCCCCTTTGCCATTTAAAATATAGTGGCCTGTAGCCTGGTTCTTAATAGCTAAAGGAAGGAAAATGAGGAACCAGCAGACATTTTGTTTTATCATATTCCAGATTTGATTATCTATATTAAGTTTACCTGTCTCCTTCTATAAATCAAAGACTGTTTCTTAGCATCAAACAAATCAAAATGAGTGTTAGTTCTGATATGATTGTCATTTTCTTCAATAGGTATTTAAAATCCTCAAGAAGGATTTCTAACTAGTCAAAAGCAATAATAAAAAATTTACATTGAAGATAAAAATTAGGAAATGTTCCCATTTGAAAATATTGCCAAAGAGGCTAACAGTTTTAAACTCATTTGATTGTATGCATTTCCTCAGAAACATGGGCATATTTTGAAAATAAGGGATACTGCTATAATAATTAATGCAAAACATGTATGTTAGTTCAGCACTAACATAATGGCTAATTTATTTACTGTGTGTCTCTTTCAAGTTAGTCAAAATATTTAGGGGCAATCAACATAACTGAACTCATTTTTAGTTCTTATGATTATAAAATTGCAAGGTCACATCCTCTACTTATATGGCTAGTAAAGCTGTTTAATGGCTAGAATTCTTTTTTTTTAAAGATTTTATTTATTTATTAATTTTTTAGAGAGAGGGGAAGGGAGGGAGAAAGAGAGGGAAACATCAGTGTGAGGTTGCCTCTCACTCACCCCCTACTGAGGACCTGGCTTGCAACCCAGGCATGTGCCCTGAATGGGAATCAAACCAGCGACCCTTTGGTTTGTGGGCCAGCACTTGATCCACTGAGCCACACTAGCTGGGGCTAATGGCTAGAATTCTTAATGTATTATAGATCTACTGTGTATTATAAAATAAAATACTTTGTTAATGAATAAAAAATAAATGAAATTTTCAACTTTGGAGATATTTATCAGCATATAATGATGTAGAAAATAAAATTTCATATTAACAGCATTACTACAAATATACAGAAAACATGAGTAATTTAAGATAAATAGGTTGATTCTTAGTGAGTTTTTAAACTAGTCTAATTTTTCCATGGATAATAATCTGAATGCTAAGGATGAAAAATGATGAATTTTAATTATTGGGAAAAAAACTCCAGTAATTAAAATTCCAGCTTACTGCTAGACTATCATGGACCCTAGTAGAGAATATAATTTAAATGCTAAAAATATTCTATGAAATACCATTTTTTAAGTCACACGTTTAAAAAACAATTTTCTACAGATTTGAATGGGGTTGACAGATGATGCCTTTGGTTTCAGAAATCTTAGTGCTTTAATAGGCCAAGGACTATGTGAAAGTTATATTTGCACTTGTACATACACTCTGAAGTGCATTTCTCCATGATCCCCTCACAAAGGAGGAAAAGAATTTTCTTTTGGAAATTATAAACAGCCATGCAAATGGATCTGCATGTACCAGTCAGAAACTGGACACATAACAGATATTAGGAAAGTTTTCATTAGACTAGTATAACTCACATGTGGTTGCTGTTTAGTCAAAGAACTTAAAGTGCTATAAAAGTAAGGAGAGGCATACAGTATGGCATAAACCAAAATATCAGAACTAATTTGTCAAAATAAATATGGCAAATTTTCTGATACTAACCATAATTTGGTGCATTTTAACATATTTATTTTTTCCTAGCCCCTAATGCAGAGCAAATATGCAAATGTACAAATCTGTCAAATGATTTTTTTCTTCATGTAATAATGAACCAATTGAGGTTTCAACAGAAATTAAAGCTCTAAGTTGGACTATTTCTTGTTTTAAAGAAAGAGTATTTGGGAGAACTGCCCAACAATCACATAATAATGCATTTGTGTGAAACTTGAATCCTGCATGTCCATGTATACATATATACATCTACATATATATCTATATATACATATATACACCTACACCCATATATCTATATATAGATACGATTCTTTGACATTTCCACATTTAAGTGCATGTTAAAGCAGAGGCAGCAGTTAGAAACACTTACCAAGAATATGAGGAGAAGCCTCGTCTTCTTGGATTAACACATGTCTGGCACCAGGGGGGATATCAAACATCTTAAGGTACCCTTTGCATGTGTAGTGAATATTGTAGGAAGCAAAGGAGAAAACAAAAGCAACAACCACGGTTAGTTGAGCACTACGGTCCCACTGCTCCTACATGCAGAAGAGGGCATACATAAACGGAAAGGAGCAGTTTCAGGAATCAGCTTCACAGCACTGGCAGCTTGTGTGACATCTGGCATGAGATTAGGGGAGACCTTTCTTAAAAAAAATTGAAGAGGAAGAAAAGAGTTCATCTTTCCAACCTATTAGCCATTTATTTTGTGTTGACCTATGAATTTTGTCAACAACAATTCAGGCAAAGTCTGTACTTTCCTGTGTCCTGCTATGTGATTTTTAGTTTTATAAACTGCTCTTTTAAAGTGGGACTGATTTTTAGAGTATTTGTTGAACTTCTGAAAATATTTTATCAGCCTATATGTTATGTTAAAAGCCTAAGTAGCAAGTGTAAATAGCTAAACTTCTAATTAATAAAATATCTTGATATTTAAAACCTGCCTTATTCTAAAAAATTATGAAAGGAAAATCAGCGAGCATTTTTCTTGTGATAAGCAATGAATTTTAAGCTTTCACAAGTATTATAGTGGGAATGTGTTAAAGTATATGGTATAAATTTGACCAAACCATTTGGTTGGAAAATGTCTGCAGGTTGTCAAATATATCCTTTACATGCACCCTGGCCTCAAGCTTCTCGTGTAAATAAATAAATAAATAAATAAATAAATAAATAAATAAATAAATAAATAAAATTCAATGTGCTCAATGGCTTGCCTTGGGTTTTAAAATCATATCCTCAATCCTGTTATAATAAATTTCATATATAACACACTTTCTTAGTGTTATCACATGTTCTAAAATTTATCTTAAGATCACGTAGAATTAAGACCTCAGCTATACATCAGCAATAGTCAGGGCAAAAGAGAGAAATGAAGTATTACATCTCATTTCCATAAAAAAGTAAGCAAATATAGGAAGACGATGCAACTGATACCTTACAAAACATCCAATTCATATACTACAGGATAAGTATGGACAGAAATTCAGTTATGAACTCATAATCATTGATGGAATGAGAAAGAAACATGTTTGTCATTTGTATACAGACAATTACTAGCTACCTATGGGCAGGCACAATATTCATTAACAGCTTAACTAAACAGAATAGTGATTTTGGGGTCTGAGTTTTGGGCACCTGAGCCAGGGGGAAGTCCAATACTTGGAGAGCACCATGTTTGCCTGCGTGTTCAATGGGTGCGAGTAACATGCATAAGATGCTCAGGACAGCGAAACAGCTCGATGCCGTTTATGGATGCCCATCTTTCTGCAGTTTGCTCCAACTTACCCAGTACATTTTTAGCTTCCCTTGTTTCAGCAAGAGAAATATTACGAGCTCCTTTGGGTAAAGTGAAGACGCCTCTCGTTTTCCCTTAAATAGAATGTCTTTCATTAGTGGAGGTTTCATGTTTATCAAAGTCTTGTTGTTTCATTGACTAAATAGGCTACAAGTATATGTATTATTAGGTAAGTTAAAATATGTTTTGTAATTTCATATGTTGAAGTCAAAATGCATTCATAATAATTAGCTAATGCCAATAAAGTGTTAATAGTCAATGAAAGTAAGACTGAGCATGAATGAGAAATGATATAGGTGATTTGAAGTCGAATACTTGCAGATTTCATTTTCCAGCAACTTCAATTCTTTATGGCACCTCTTGCTTAAATGTTTCCCTGTTGGAAAATGTTAATTAGTCTTTGAATGACTATAATAACAGTCTCAGTGCAAAGAAATGGACGTTAGATTATCTTTCAACAGTTTAAATCTGTTGGATTGATGAAAGCTTTCTTCTGTTCACCTGAGCTTGATTTTCAGGTTTAGCATAATTTCTGAGGTATCTGAAAAAAAATCGCTACCTCATATTACATGCGATAAATGAGTATGGCAAAAACTTTTTTCATTACATTCATTCACACTGGGAATAAACAAAATGAATTACTTTACATCTAAAATAAAAATATACAACTGCAGTAAAGCACCATAAGTCACTTCATAAAGAGATGGAGAAAATTACATTTTACTCAACCAAAACATTATATACAACATTCTAACTCTGTTCACTTTATTAAAATTATATGACCAGCTGGAAGTGGCAATATTTGCTTTTTAACGGTATTCAAAGTACCAACCATAGTCAATTATCACACAGGAATAACAGACATCCATAACGAGAGTAAGGAATGCCTAGGAAAAGCACATCAGAATAGTTTCCCAGCTCTGCCACGGCAGGTGCCACGGCAGGTGCCTCAAAGAGCAACGCAGGTGTTGTGGGATTGGCTTGAGTGGGGTAGCTGAGGTGTAATGAGAATAAAAAGAACTAAGAGAATTATTCCATTTGGATGAAGACCAACTTTTCCATATGTTCTTTTCTTCTAAAAGGGAACATGAGCACTACAACAACGTATTCAGTCAACGCAAACCAAAATTCTGTGTTTTATTTTGTTGTCCATCATTCCATAAAGGACAACTGGATACTGACGGGGCTTTGGATAATGGAAGAGAAGTTTCTCAAGGGAAGCACCACATCAATGTGTTTTTAAGTGCAGAATTGTCAGAAACATTTGTCCAGTAAATGCTTATTGAAAAATTAAATATTTATAATAAACTCAAAAAGTTAATAATAAAAATTTGTATCTAAATATTTTATAAAAATTCAAAAATTCAAATGGATAATTATAATACTGTTAATATTTTTGCATATTATTTATTTACTTATTTTTGTTGTTGTGGTTCCATCTGTTGAAATTTACCATATGCCTAAGACCAGGTCATTGATTGTTTAAAAAGTACAAAACTTCACACACATAAGCGATTATACCTCAGGTTATTTTTGGTTGTACCTCAATTTTGTTTAATATAAAATTTTCAAAGTTATGTGAAATATGGACCCTAGATGTGTAGATTTATAAATAGGCAAAATTGGTTTACTTTTAAAATAAAAGAAGCAAAGATAATATAAGTTGTATCTGAAGTTTTGTGATTTTCTTTAACTTCTGATCAACAATTTATGTGCAACAGAAAATTCAAAGTAAGCACCAATTCTAATAATTAGATCTAATGCATTTTATTAAAAGCAAAATAAAACAAAAACAAAGATTTTAGCCAGCTACTATAATTAATAGTGATTTATTTGTTCTTTATCAAAGTTTCGTAGATAATTTTTTACGAATGCTATGGACATGAATTCAATGTTTTTTTTAACTGTTCCTTAAAAGGTCATGCAAATAAAAATAAATCAGTAGTTAATATTTTATTATGTTTATAGAGAAAAGGCTGCATTCCTAAAAGAAGTTTCAAAAAATACAAATCATAGAGAAGGATACTAAATTCATCAAAGGCCGCATCTTACCAAGCTTCCTGGGAGTTCTGGTGAAGGTCCCCTTCACAGTTCGACAGTGGGAGTTATCTCCTCCACAGACGCCGCACTTGTCCTCAACCTTGTTAGAGCCGATTTCTTTATCACAGCCCACTTTCTGTGGAAAGAAGATGTTAAATGTGGCTAATTTTAATGTGTCAAGGCCAGGTTAGCCTAGAGAATGATGACCTTGTTTAATCAGGAACCCACAGTCAGGCCATTTGCACCAAACTTTTGTTCTAACCCTGATTTATATACTTGAATCTTTTAAAGAACTACTATGCAATCAAATGACTTGTGTTCCAGGTTAAATTGTATTCTAGGATGAACTCCCCCCAGTCTAGTGACCATTATACATAGTCATTATCATTCAACATTCATTCATTCATTCATTTATTTTCATTAAACATTTATTAAGCACAGATGTTGTAGTAGATGCCGAGGAGACAAAAGTAAGTTGGTGTTTTTTCCTGGTTGCTTTCATATTTATAAAATGAATAATGAAATAGTGAGTTGTACATTAGTACAAGCTTTACAGGTTTGCTAGGCATGTAAGACAAAACTCCACCAAAGTAGTAGAAATTTTCATAGGTCCCTAAAGGAACCAAGTGTGTGGAAATGCGTTTCAAGAATGCAAAGGGAATGCCCTGGCCATGTGGCTCAGGGGGCTGGAGCATCATCTTGTACACCAAAAGCCTGGAGGTTCAACCCCTGGTCAGGCTGTGTACAGAAGGCAACCAGTTGATATTTCTGTCTCACAGTGATGTTTCTTTCTCTCCTTCTCAAATCAATAAACATATCTTTGGGTGAGGATTAAAATAAAAGAATGCAGAGGGATTAAAACAGCCATGGAAATTGTATATTCATGGAGTGGCATCACAGAACAATGTTTAACCATATTTAAACCAGTGGAGATTTGGTGTGGTGTGACTGGGGAAGCAGAGTGAAAAATGTGCAACATGGGCTGTGAAGGGCCTTGAGTATCAGAGGAAGAGAGACAATTTCACATTAACTGAACAGGGAACCACTGAACTGGTTTTCTGAGCTGGGGCAGCTCCTGAATGTAAATTGGTGTAGGGTAATGATATGGGATATGCCACTGCGCTGGTAGGTGTGGGATGAAAGTGTGCGGAGGAAACACTGACCCCACGTCCTCTGATGTACGACACACTGTGGGAGGTGAAAGACGAACGAACCCCCGAGTGCACTTTTGGGAAAATTTCAGATCAACTATGAGGCATCTGCACACTTAAGATTCATTAATATAACATAAGTTGTTCTGAAGTGAAAATAAGTCCCACAGGAAGAAGCAATGTGTTCAGTTAATAAGGATATTCCAGATGACAGCTCTGGGAGAATACGGAGTAGCGGGACTGAACAACAGCGAGAACCTCATGGACATGGACAACGGTGTGGTGATGGTGGGGATGGAGGGGGTGGAGGTGGACGAGGTGATAGGGGTGATAAATTATAATAGAAAAATACAATGAACTATTAAAAAGGATAATTTCATATCAACTTAACATGATATATGATCATGAATAAGAAAATAAACTGCATTTAAAAAAGATTACATAAGATAAAAACACAGTTTTTGCATCTTTGCTACTTTGGTTCAGATGTTAAATTCAATGTTTAAGCTGAAAATCAACTGGAAGGTGAGAGAAGGAGAGAATTATCTCTTAAAGAAAAGATAAAACACATTTAACATTGCAATACTCAAAACAAAGGCATTGTTCCCAAATTGCTCTCCCAACCAGCAAACATTAGAGTAACTTGGCTTACTATGAAGAAATTTGTATTTAAATATTCATGCAGCCAGTGAGCAAAGTTTGATTTTATTAAGTGCTGTTTCTCCCAGATTTAGTTTAGCTACTGAACTACTCACACATTCACATCATAATCTGATTTCACAGATCAGAAACAGTTTAAAAAATGTGAAAGCACACAGACGAATGTTAGTTACAGCAGAATGGCACAGCAGCGCAGGGAGCTCACCACACACTCCCCGCGCACGCAGATGCTGTAGGGGTCTTTGTAAGAGCAGCGCGTTCCGTCATGCACCAGCTGTTTCATGGTCGCGACATCTCCGGTCTCTTTGGACTGGCAGTAAAGGTGGCACCTTTTCTTGGCTGCATGAGATGGAAATCAACTCTTTAGATAAAATGGTGTATGTCACAGTATAGTTTATTTTATTTTTTAAATACAGAGTGTCAATGTGATTTCCTGAAAACAAAATAGGGTATAAATAAAGAGGAGAGGAAATGATATATACCCAGCACACTTTTTCAGCCAGGGTGACCATCTGATTTAACATCTAAACTGGGATACTTTTGAGAGTGAAAAGGGGCTCTATTACTTAATCTACTGGGACAACAGGTTTAACCTGGGACTCTCCCAGGCAAACTCAGGTTGCATGGCAACCCTAGCTTTAACCGCAGCTCTTCAAAAACTTCAAATCAGAACCACTTTATTTTCAGTAATGCTCAGAGTGCCGAAAGAGTTTCTCTTTGATTTGACTCAGTGAGCTAGTAAAGTTTTTGACTTTGTGTAACCTCATTAAATTTATTATCATTTATATGACTCACTTGACCAAAATAGGTTAAACAATGCATTTTTATTCATGCGTTGTACCTTTGAATTCCAACATGGATGCATCTTTCTTTGAATGATAATCACGTAACTATTCTTTTTTATTCAATCAAATAAGAAATACAATGAGACATTTTCATTTGAATATATTTAACTGAAAGATTAAGGGTTAGAAGCGAAACATTAAAAGGGAGCCTCCAAGTGTATTTTTTTTAATAACTGGGATACAGTACAAAAGTAAAAAGGCTATGAAGTTTCTGTTGTTGTAAATAGTAGTCTTTTTCTTGCTCCTGACCCCATTGTAAAATACCTACATTTTCCTTTAGTTATTCAGAAAGGACAGATCACAATGTTCCAAAAGCGTTTCCTAGGAGAGGGATTTCCATTGAATGAGGAGAACTCAACATCCCTTCCATGCTTTTCATTTTGTTTGATTTCCCCTGGTCTTTTCAGTAGTGATGGGGAAGCACTACTTGCCGGGACTATTCCAGAATTCTCACCTCTTTAGAGAAAGGAGGATGTTAGCCTTATTCTTGGAAACCCAGAACGCCTTACCCCTGTCAACACCAAGGTTTCCAAGTTACCAAGTAGGGATCAAGAGTGCAAAGGAATGGTGAAGACAAAGCATAAACTCGAAGTCACCATGCATGCCGGAGGGAAGGAGCAGGCTGCTACTCACCGTCAGGGTGTTCGTATGGCATCCAGTGGTGTTTGCTGTTCTGGTATTCGAAGTGGGAGTTACGCTGCTGGCACTGCTGCGCTCTGAAGTCCTCAAAGTGTTTCTGGCATTCTTCTGTATTACAAAGCTGGTACTCAAAATTAACACCTGGACAATCCTGACCACCATTGATGGGCCTAAAGAAAAAAGACCATTTAAAAAGGCCTCTTGGCCCCTGCTGGTGTGGCTCAGTGGATTGAGTGCTGGTCCGTGAACCAAAGGGTTGCT